>PIJE02001332.1:20697-132688 GCA_002895965.2 Coryphaenoides rupestris
ACTCTGTCAGGTCAGAACCGGGTGATCATGTTTGAATCTGCTTTGGCTGTCTCTCTTTCTCTCTCTCCTTTTGCTCTCTCTCTGTCTTTCTGTCTCTCTCTCTCTCTCTCTCTCTCTCTCTCTCTCTCTCTCTGTGTGTGTGTTGTTTCTTCCCGGTATCGTGTCTCTCTCTCTCTCTCTCTCTGTGTGTGTCTCTCTCTCTCTCTCTCTCTGTGTGTGTGTGTGTGTGTTTTTTTCCCAGAGTAAATCCACGTGTCCGTCCGATGGCTTGTCCACGCCGCGCAGTTCTCCTCGCCGCCGACAGGGGGCCTCACGTCAGGACGTGAGCACACACATCATTTAATGTCGCCTCCAAAAACAAACAAACAAACAAACAAACACACACACACACACACACATGCAAAGAGGCTGTTGTTCTTCCATTATCCCACTTGGTCCGATGCTCCGCCGCGGCGGTGGTGCTGATGCTGATTCTCCATCATCATGACGCTGCAGCAGTACAGACCTCCTATCGGTTAACACGGGGCATGGTCGCGACTACCGTCCCCTAAATACCCCCGAGTCCCAAGACAACGGTCTCCTCCTCTCCTCCTCCTCCTCCACCTCCTCCCCTGGTCCTTGGTAGATCACAATGACATCCATGCTGTGAGTGTCCCACCATGGTGAGATGGAGATGCTGCTGGTACTGATGCTGTTGTACACTGGAGGCAGCAGCAGCAGGAGCAGGGATGCTCAGTGCGCAGTATCTACAAGGGAATTCAAAAATGGTCTCTGTACGGAAAACTGATCAACACCCTGCATTCATTTTTTTTGTTATTATCCATGTCACGTAAATAACAACACATTCCATTGGATATATTTGTTCACACAAGTCACATGGCCCCAGACCAGTTGGAAAAAAAACGTGTTTATTGAAAAATAATACCAGCAAAGCACATCAAAGTTTCAAAAGGGCTACCTTCTCCTATACATGTAAATATTCTTCAGCTCAACCTCCCCCATCCCAGCACACTGCTTTGTAACTATTGTTTATTTATTTGCATTAGGCTTCTTACACCACCGGGAATTGTAAGGTTTGCTGCATCCCATAAGGTTTGTCTTTGCCCAGACATTTTAACTGGTTAGTACCATACCATACGCTTAATGTTATGTAGTGTTTCAAGGGACGGTACAGTATATTTTATTTACACTGTCAGATCACTTGAGAGTACTAAAGCACATTATGTTAAAGATATCTTGGTCTGACTCTTGCAATTTACAAGCATAAATGTGAATATTTTTCCTTTCATATCAAAGAAAAATGCTAATTTGAGGCAGTGAACAAGCAGCCAAATGCCAACCATCAAACTCACCAACATTGTATTTGGTTGCACTCAGAACCAAATGCCTAATTTAGGCTCTTTTGCTTTTTATTACTCCATGCTATGCAATATTCCCTGCCAATAAGACAGAAAAAAAAAAAAAACAATCTGAAAGAAGAAACCATACTTAATTTTATCATATACATATGAACAAATATTTGTAGTCAAAGGTTGTTTCCACCCCCCGCCCCCATATGTAGACATTTCAATGTTTAAAGTATTTAAAATACAGACAATCCAGTTTGCACATTGCATGTTATTACAATATTGCAAAAGCAACCCTTACAAAAAGAACAAACGTCTGCATGAGTCACTTTGTTGTGGTATAAATAGAATAATGACATGTGTCCGTGGTGTCCCAACGATGTACGTGGCGCATATCCCCTGAAAAGTCCTCATTTCGGGTCCTCTATGGTCCCCTTGCTGAGGTCTGTCATTTTGGGGTACTTGACTTTCTTCTGATCGAGTTCATTCTGCGCCCAAAGCAGTAGTTTCAGGAGCTTGGCCAGCTTCGGTGTTGACTCTCTGTTCTCGTAGTCGAGCACCGACTGGTTCACTTCGCTCCACACCTAGAAGGACAAGGCAAGAACGTTTTTAACTTGACTGAAACTTCTGTGCTTCTAGTTCATACACATTTCAAAGCAGCACTGTATCGTGTCTAAAGACCACAGGCTTTTTAACTTCACCTTCTGTCTCTGCATCATGTTCAGCAGGTCTCCGAACGGGGAAGTCCTCGGGGTTGTCGAACGCCAGCAGGGCCAGCGTCCTCTCCATCTCGGTCAGACACTCGCGGCTCTCCTCCCCCTGCTCCGCCAGCTGAGACTGGGCGAACTCCAGGGCAGCCTCCGTCTCCCTCGAACGGATCAACTCAATCAAGTGCTGTTGCTACGGACGCAAAAAAAAAAGATACCAAGCCATTGTATAAAACATATACAGTTACATGACCATTCAGTAAAACTGACAACAAAATGTGACACCTCACATTTCCCGCCTGGCCATTCATAAAGTACCGTCTTATCTGATTGAGATAAGCCAGTGTTTCATGAGAGGAAATTCTAATTCAGAAGTTTACCTGTAGGTGGAAGTAAAGGTAACGGTTGGTATCGAGAAGTTCCGGATGCAGGCTGTTGATGAGTGCGATCGCTTCCTGTATCTGTCCCTTCAAGAGCATCTCTCTTATTTTAATTCTTTCATCTAGAGAGTCCAGGTCCACGCTCGGTTCTATTCCGGACTCCATACGGAACTTTTCGGCTGCCTCCTTGAAGCCCTCTGTTGAACCAAAACATTGAAATGTGTTACTTGACATGAATGACACAATAATAATAATAGGCTCCCTTTAAAAAACACTTTCAAATCAAAATTTGGACATAACCATGGCTATCCACTCTTACCTGTCACCAGGTAGTTCATGATGAGTCTGTTCATGTCCGCTCTCTGAATGTGGACATTGTTGAGTTTGTCCATCCATTCCTCCCTTGATATGTCTTCTGGCTTTTCCGCATAACTCATGATTTATCCTGTAAAAAGTGGGAGTTAGGTTGTGGGTTGGGTGGAACATGACACTGAATAACAAGCACAATAGTTTCCCCGAGTTTGACTCACTTTTGGACAGTTTTTGGACTGTTTGTGGACAGTGTTTTATTCTGTAGCAATCAATGCCTTAATGTTTCAGGTCACAATACAATAATATGACAAATGCATGCCCATGAAAGTTTATTCCATACTTTCATGGGCATGCATTTAACGTAACCGTGTGTTCTGTGGATTTGATCTGAAGTGTTTGAAGCTATATCACATCTACTGTGTGTATGGTTGCAGTCTTGAGAAACGCCCCCAATGGACATGAACAATGATCCACTCAAAAAGCCACTGTTATATTCTTCACAATCGGACTTGATATGGTTCAACGTACTAAGCACCGTGCATGATAATTGTTGGGGGGGCGGGGGCTCCACAACTAATGTAATGAACCTACAGGAATACCATAGCTCATACCCTATCCCCTGTGATTAAATGAAACATCCAGTTAGATCCTGGTCTTGTACTCTTGGGTGATGACTCCTCACTACTTGGTATAAATAACATTCATTCATTCACATTCATAAAGATGGCCAACAAATGTATTACCTTGAACACTGTGGTTTAAGGAGATTACCACATACTTACCTAGTGGAAAAAATAACTTCATAACAACTTCAGGAAGAAGCCCTCACATACTACATCTTACATACTACAGATCCTAATGATTTAACCTTATTATTTACTTATTTGTTTGTTATTTTTCATGCTGTACTTTCCTTATTCCATGTTGCTGGATTTTCTGATATATGTGTATTGTAATTTAATTTTTTTGCTGTGACGACCACTACTTTCTTCTAAAGACACTGGCTAGCACTGGGGTGGGGTCGTTTTGTATTGATGTATCAAGGTGTCTACCACTGTTTGTTCTTTGAAAATTGTTAAAAAAAAAAACTTCTCAATAAATCCAATGTTTTAAAAAAAAATACAAAAATGGCAAGCGGAAATTCCGACCTCCAAAGTCCAACTGGAACGCACCCTATCAGCAGCGAGTTGAAATCTACCGGAAACTCGACGCCGCCATGTTTTGGGGCCTAGCATGAAAACACAACATTGAAGCCTGCGCTCCGACAAACACCGGTCACCGTTAATGCCCACCCCGTCTCTACGCGACAGAACGACACACGCGTAAACAATAATAACTCGCTTACATTGACCCGCGTGTTTAAAACCAGTATGAACACTGTTGTTAGGTTGAAATACATTTACCTGGAATTACGCCACTAACTACTCCACAGCGGTAGCTACCTCCTAGCGCGGGAGGTAAAATCGCGCGGAGAACTCTCGCGTTATGTTCGAATCACAGAACGAAATGTCGCTTCGCTCGCGTTGATTGGTCGACCGGTGACGTGGCGGCACAACGTTCGACCAATCAAACGCGAGGGAGGAGAGAAAAAACACCGAAACAAACCAAAAGCAAGGTGCCACGCCCACCATGGATGTATTATAATAACTACAATTATATTATATTATAATATTATATAATATTATATTATACTGTGTATATAATAAAGATCCCTTCTGATTCAGCCGTGTCACGACTTGTGTAGTTACACTTGATCATTTGTATGTTACACACTGTATACATATTAGATAAGATAAGATATAACTTTATTAATCCTGAAGGAAATTCTTGGGCCAGGTTGCATAGCAATAGAATAAAACAATAGAGAAATAAGCAGTAGAATAATAAAAAATAATATAACAGATTTACAAATGTACAGTCTAAGTCCGAGTATAAAAAGTATAAAAATATAGGTGAAGTATAAAAATATGGGTGAGATAAGATATCCAGTCAGCAAAAACAATCTGGCAATAATTGAAGTGTAATAAAAGGGTAATAATAATAATTATAATTAAGAGGAAGTATTGCACATGATATAAAGAATATGAAAATATTCTTTATATAATATACAGCCTATATAAAAAAAACTCAAAATGTGGCGTTTTAATAATGTGTAAAAAAAAAAGTATCATTATAATTATTGAGGCAATTGATGCAAACACGAGCCACGTTTTCCCCATTCCGGCCTGGCTTTGTTTGTTGTTTCCATGACAACACACGTCATTCCCCAACACGAAGTTACAGCCGTAAAGCTCGACGATGCTTCGGCTAAATTGCTATCATACCGCTAATTGAACTGATAATATATTGGCGATAATTACAACAACAAAAAAGAACGGACTACGCTGCTACTTGACGACACATGCTGATCTAACTCATAAAGTACAGTAAGTTACTTTAGTATCGTATTATATGTAGAAATTATAATATTATATTATATGTAGTAATAGTATCGTATTGTGACAGTCTACCCAATTCTGTGCCGTTCTTTAATGTAATTTAATGAGCTGCGGGGTTTGTATGTAAATATCTAAAATATAATATATAAAAATAATAATAATATAAAATATAATAATAAAGAATTATAATATAACAATAATAAATAATAATAATAAAATAATATCAATATAATAATAATAATAATAATAATAATGATAATTATAACGATAAAATATTATACTTCTATGTGTTTGTCCTGTGTCTGAAGCAGAAATGTATACGAGCGCTGGGGGGCTCAACCCACCGCTAGACATGCCGAAATGTCCAACGCTTCCGCCCATACCGGACCCCCAGATGCTGGGGTTCACCGGACCCCCGCGGTCGCCGGCCGAGGAAATGAAGATGGCAGCGAGACAGAAGCTCCTGAGATACCGGAGGAGTAAGGTCCAGCAAGAGCAGCAGCATCAAATCATGTGAGCCTGCATGGACAGTTATGGGATGTCACAGACAGTACACCCTAGCAACCACGACGTGCACCCTAGCAACCACGTAGTACACCCTCGCAGCCACGTCGCGCACCCTAGCAACGATGGAGAACACCATAGCAACCACGCAGAGCACCCTAGCGGCCACGTAGTGCACCCTAGCAATCATGTAGAGCACCCTAGCAGCCACGTAGAGCACCCTAGCAGCCACGTAGTACACCCTAGCAACCACGCAGTGCAACCACATAGAACACCATAGCAACCACGTAGTCCACCCTAGCAACCACGTAGTACACCCTAGCAACCATGTAGTACACCATAGCAACCATGTAGAACACCATAGCAACCACATAGAACACCATAGCAACCACGTAGTCCACACTAGCAGCCACGTATTACACCCTAGCAACCATGTAGTCCACCCTAGCAACCACGTAGTCCACACTAGCAGCCACGTATTACACCCTCGCAACCATGTAGTCCACCCTAGCAACCACGTAGTACACCATAGCAACCACGTAGAACACCATAGCAACCACGTAGTGCAACCACATAGAACACCATAGCAACCATGCCGTACACCCTAGCAACCACGTAGTCCACCCTAGGAACCAACGTAGTGCACCCTAGAAACCATGTAGTACACCATAGCAAACAATGTAGTGCACCCTAGCAAGCATGTAGTACACCCTAGCAACCATGTAGTGCACCCTAGCAACCACGTAGTACACCCTAGCAGCCATGTAGTGCACCCTAGCAACCATGTAGTGCACCCTAGCAAGCATGTAGTACACCCTAGCAACCATGTAGTGCACCCTAGCAACCACGTAGTACACCCTAGCAGCCATGTAGTGCACCCTAGCAACCACGTAGTACACCCTAGCAAGCATGTAGTACACCCTAGCAACCATGTAGTGCACCCTAGCAACCACGTAGTACACCCTCGCAGCCATGTAGTGCACCATAGCAACGATGGAGAACACCATAGCAACCACGCAGAACACCCCAGCAACCACGTAGAACCCCCTAATAACCATGTAGTACACCATAGCAACCGACGTATAACACCCGAGCAGCCATACATAACTACTGTTAATTTACTGCCAATAACGTAATCATTTTGCAATTCTTATTGTAATAAAAGTCAATAATGTAATAACTGGCCAATAATGTAATACATTTTCTAAACCAATAACGTAATAACCTTTTGCGCCTAATGTAATAACTTATTACATTATTGGCAGGTTATTACATTATTAGCTGTGTCAAAGAAAAATCATAAAAAATGTAATAACTGAGTTGATAATGTAATCATATACTTATATCACTATATTTTAGTTTTATTTATTGGATATAAAGTGTATATAAACACTTCAATGGCACATTTACTTCTTTCAAATAGCTGCTCAAAAAGAGTCAGGTTTTTGAGCAGCTATTTGAAAGAAGTAACAGTAATGGTCAGTGTCATGGAAGTGTGACACTTTCTAGCCAATAAATACAACTTAAATATAGTGATATCAGTATATTATTACATTATCAGCTCAGTTATAAAAAAAATTATGATTTCAATCAAAGGCATGTGGCTCTCTGGGATATTTGTTAGGGGGGTGGGAGTTAAGCTAAGCTACCATTCTGATATACTTTAAATATACGTTAGGTAATACTACAGAATTACTTCACTCACTTCTGAGTGAAGGATTGTGTTTTCCATTTGTTATCCCTGTAACGCAGGCTTGCTAGGGCAGCGGAGGCCTACAGAAAAAGACGACCAGCTCCCCCTATGGACCCAGTGCCGGAATTTCCAGCCACTGTGAGTTATCTGTTGCTCCATACATATTCCATAAAGCTTTCGTTCCCTTAACCATTAACCAACGTATTCACATTTTGATCTATTTAAATTACAGATGAACAGTGAGACTCGGAAGCAGAGGGTAATAATTGTCAACATTGAGTCTTTATTTATCCATTTTATTTATGGTTTCCACACAATTACTATTGCTATTGATATCCAATTCTCTGCTCTCCCGTTTTCCCGCTCCTGTACGTGCAGATGAATAACCTGTTCCTGAGGCAGTGCGTGGAGAGCAGGCCCGGGGTGCCCATCCAGCAGCAGTGGCTGGACAACATACTGAGCCGCACCGCCCCCGGCCTCCGGCAGGGCCCGGGACGGGAGAGGCTGGTCCAGGAACTCTGTGAAGAGGTCGGGGAGGACTTCCAGCACGCGATGGTCAAGAACACAGGTTGTTGATCCTTTCTTCTCTGTTTTTTTTTTAATAACTTGATTACCATGCTACATTACCTTTCATCATTATGTGCAATATTCTTAATATTCTTTATATCATGTGCAATACTTCCTCTTACCGATATGCGATGCGATGATGTGAAGTTTACGCATAAGTAGCTCAGGAGGTAAGAGTGGTTGTCTGGCAACAGGAAGGTTGCTCGTTCGATCCCCGGGGTCCGCCTAGCTAAGTGTCGAGGTGTCCCCGAGCAAGACACCACTTAACCCTAACTGCTCCTGACGTGTTGGTTGTTACCTTGCATGGTTGACACCGCCGTCGGTGTATGAATGTGTGAATGTGAGGCAATACTGTAAAGTGCTTTGGATAAAAGCGATGTAGAAATGCAATCCCATTTACCCCTCCCTTCATGTGCTTTGTACTTCAGTAAACTACTTTCTCAGGCCGCAAGAGCTGGACGGAACCGTGTCGGACGAGATTGAAGAAGAGAGTGTTTCCTCCACCAAGTGAGCGCCCTCAGTGACGCAACGCGTCCGCAGTATCACTGCTGCAGTCATCATCATTGTTTTAATATTATTCCACTTCTTCGGTCTATAGAGTGCTCGATTTCTCCGCACCATGGCACGACAGCTTCGTTAGGAATCGCAAGCTGATGAAGGAAAACCTGCACATCCTCCATCCCGCGGTGCAGCCCATCTTGGACATCGGCTACGTGACGTTTTCTCCGCTGCTCTTGGCCGATCTGTCGGGTTGCAAGTGAGAGTTATTTCCTCAATAACGGCAATCACTGCTTTTACGTTTAGGGCATTTGGCACTTTTTGTGGAACGCGACCTACAATAGTACAAGAAGCGTGAATCAACAATAAAACGCTGACGGATTTTTTCAGAAGTTTCACTCACTCATAATTGCCAGGTTAAGAGAACAAGTTTCAAGCACGTCAACATTTTTAACCCCTTGCAGATCAACAGCACGATAGCTCGGATAAGATGCTACAAAATGCACGACTAAGTGCTATTTTAAATTGTGGGTTCATCTCATCTCTAAAGGTGGTGTTCGCGGTTGCAGAGTAACTGTTGTTCTCGTCACTCCGTAGGGCGTCGGGGCCCGTCGACTGTAACAGCCTCCGGAACCGGGTGGTGCTGGAGTGCGACCGGACGGAGCAGCACATCATGAAGACCTGGTTTTACACAGTCATCCACCTGCTGACCAGCAAGAAGTTGCAGCGGGGCGTCAGGGACAGGAAGACGGACTCCTTCTACAACAGCGTGTCCACCCTCATCTCCAATCAGGTGAGAGATGGTCTGATGGTAAATGGTAAATGGGTTGCATTTATACAGTGAAAGCTTTTCACAGTTGCCTCACATTCACCCATTCATACACCGACGGCGGTGTCGACCATGCAAGGTAACAACCAACACGTCAGGAGCAGTTAGGGTTAAGGTGGTGTCTTGCTCAGGGACACCTCGACACTTAGCCAGGCGGAGACCAGGTATCAATACATTATTGCATTCAATTGCATGCGATATGAATATATTCGGAGCAGTTGTTTGTATCCACATTTCTATTTGTTATCCAAACCATATCTCATAAGAACAGTTTCTGTCCTTCTAAATTCACAGCTGAAATCCTTGCTGGAGAGAAGCGTTGAAGAGTTTGTCAACTTGTTTGACCCCAGTAACGCCCACAAGCTGCCACTGTTCCACATGGACCTGACCTTTGATTATGAAAAGATTGACTTGTATCCCAGCGTTCAAGATCTGGAAGATGCCGTTTTGGGAATTCTCAAAGCCATCACGAATACGATGCAGGTGAGATGATGGGGAACCGTCAAAGAGTGCTGTGCCGTGACGTGTTGGTCTTAGACCTCGAGTAGATGATGGTGTCCCGAAATGCTTATTCACAGAAAGTACAGACGGTCAAGTCGTGGCTCTCCGGCGCCAGCACCTCGTTTGTTGACGCGAAGCTGACCGATCAGGTGCTGACCTGGGCTCACACCACCGTGAAGAACGCGGTGCGCTTGCACTTGGAAGAACCCAATAAACACCTCCAGACCTATGGTGAAACCATCTTTCAACATCAACATTATTGTTTATTTTATTTATTTATTAATATTTATTTGTTTGTTTGTTTATTTGACAGGGACAGTGTACTGCTTCTTAGCTGTACCAGAGTTAGCTAAAAGCTCATTTGCATCTGTAGGTCCCTGGGCAGGAAACAGAGAATAAGATCTCTGTTAAGAAACATGAAAACTGTTAACACTGTAACATAAAAACCCAATGACAAAACAGTACATATTTCAGTATACAACAACAACAACCAGATTCAACAACATAGGATAACAACAATGAGACATTAAGTGTTAGTTTATGCGTTTATGCATGATGGGTACATGTCTGAGTGGATTTTTAGAAGTATGTAATCCATATGTTAGTCGAGAGTTAGAGTTAACTTTTAACCTCACGCCTGCAGTTACCAACTATGACTGGTTGGTCAACGGAACTGCACAGACTAAAGTGGAGACTTACCTGGAAGTGGAACATACCTTCAATGAGTACACCGAGGTAAAACAACTAACCACGTGGAGCCATTGGTCCCTCAAAACTGTGCAGTCTCTGCGATGACAAAGTCGTCTCTCTGTATGCTTGACTTGACACGATACTTTCAGCTTGTCGAGGAGTTTCTCGCACTCTCGAGGGAGATAGCAAACCTTCCGGAAATGGCCCACTTTGCCATGATTCACCTGAAGTGTCTGGACCTGAAACAGGGACTGGCCAACAAAGCTAAAGCCTTCGCTCAAATCATTGTCGCAAGGCTGGTCAGAGACCACCGTGAGCAAAATCTTAAGTAAGTCAAACCTCGCCGTGTTGTCGTGAACAACGTGCACACATCGCTCCATTTGAACGTCATCCAAATGTCCATCGCATGTTTGCTGTTTGCATCGACTCCTCAAAGGATTCTGCCAGGAGTTTGAGACCATCAGAGAGACAGCCCTCCGCCTCCCAGAGAACACCGAAGAGATGACAGAGATGATCGCTTACATCGCGCACGTAAAGTCAAAGGGCATTGCGGTGCTACAGGAGAAGATAATGGTATGAATGTCACTCGAGACATTTGAGAACGTGTCCACATTAAAACGCATCCCCTCATTCACTCACTCACTTCTTTTGCATTACATTAACGTACATCTTTTCTTTAAACTGCACCTTTTTATTGCTTATTTTTAAAATGATTCCTTGTTTGCAAAAAACGAAGGCAATACAGCTGATTGTGACTGTGATTGTGATTCCGTGTGACCCTGGGTGTGTGCAGGAAGCCTACGGTAGGCTCAGTTACCTGCTGGACGTGCACGTCTTCGAGCCGGGAGAGCCTGGAGCTGAACTCCACCTGTTTCCTGTGGCCACAGAACATCCTCTCCGTGTTTGAGCTCAACGACGGAGGTCGAACATCATCTCAAATCTCTCTCTCTCCTCTGGCACGAGGGGCGTGGCCACGTGGAGAAACTCACATCTCACAAATTACATTTACATTTACATTTACATTTAGGGCATTTGGCAGACGCTTTTATCCAAAGCGACTTACAAAGCGTACATTCGTTGAAGGCGGCAGCAATATATCGCTGTGGTACATGAAGATAAGAATAGAGCAGGTTTCGAGCATTCATAATTACGAGGTTAATAGAACGAGTTTCATAATTGCTTGGTTGCCTGCATTAATAGCTGGGATAAGAGCAGACGTGTGATTCTGACCATGTTACTAACATCTAAGAACAGTACCAATATGCCAAGCAATTGCTAAGTACTATTAATAATGCCAAGATAATATCACGCAATAATTAACTTCGATATTGATATCGAGGCAATATTGTAAGGGTTGACTTATTAGTGCTTTTACGAAATGTAAAAGTTATTGAGTTAAGAAAGTACATCTACTCGACTCTAGCGCATGCCTTTAAAACCAGGAAAAGACACACAACTCATGCCCATGTCACAATATTACGATCTGTCCAAAATCTAAGATATACAGTAGATATGCAACGTCGATATTGACCAGCCCTAGTGGCCTCCATTTAGTTTACCAACACCATGTCTTTGTTTCTATTTTGATGATGATGAATGATGATGATGATGATGATGATGATGTGGATGTGGATAATGATGATGATGGTGATCCAGGTGATGCGAAGGCCAAGAGGAAGGGTATGGAGGAGCTGCTGCTGCGTCGATGCGAACATGACGACGGAGCTGGAGAAGCTCGGGTCCAAGATGGAGGCGTTAGCCCAGAGCTCAGAGCTGGACATGACACCGCAGGTGCGCCAAATTCCGCCCTTTTCGGGAAGTCGCCTGGTTTAGCGTCGGGTTTGTGAAACAGGGGCGGAGCAGCAAATACTTGGGATTGACGCAGCTGTTGGGGATGAGCATAATTATGAATGAATGGATGCTCTCATGTGTTTGCTCTCCCAACGAGGCGAATCCGGAATCCATTTTTTACGATGATAGCGCGATAAACACGTAGGCCTACGCAGAAAGACTGTCTCTCTCTCTCAAAAAGAACCCGGGGGAAGCAGGGAACATTGCTGCAGTATTTTGTTAATACAAGAAATCTCACTTTGCTCGCAGAAGCGCTGATCGACTCAAACCGCTCCAGGTAAGGGGTCAGGTTCTGCTTCAGAACTTTGCGCAGGGTGGTGCCGGAGTCTGGGGTGAGGTCGTACTCCACGATCTCCGACATCTGGTGCCAGTGGCGGTCTCTGACCCCGGGGTTGCACAGGACGGTCACCATGGGGATATGCTCCTATTGGAAAACAACCCAGCGCAGACAAATGATGAATATTTTCTCTGTACAGGCGTGACTAGTTTGACACGATGTCACTAGAGAAGAGGCAAACGCGGACCTTCGTTCATTACCTTGAACTCCTTTACTTGATCCAATACCTGGGAACACATGAGGATCATGGGATTCTCCGGCTTGGTGCTAGGGTAATCCTGCCTGGGCTTTCGTCTGGCACTCGCGGACATTTTGTCCTGTTCCTGATCGGCCTTCTTCTGCTTCTGCTGGAAGGACTTGAGCATCTTGTAGCTCTCCCTGAAGAACTCATCCACCTCCTCCTCCATGCCCTCTCCGTTGAGGTCTAGGAAGGAGCCGTCCATCCACCTGGACACAAAGACGTAACGTTAGATTTAGGGGCATTTGGCACTTTTCATTTGTAAAAAGAGACTGCAATATATCGCTGTGGTGCATCAAGATAAGAATAGAACAGGATTCAAGAATTCATAATTGCAAGGCTAACAGAACAAGTTTCATAATTGCGAGGTTGCCTGCATAACAGCTGGGATAGAAGCAGACAACATCTGAGTGCAACTTCCGTCAAATGCGTAATTAACAATAATTTAAAAAAAAAACAGAAACAGAAAGCACCTCTTCTCAGAGCGCCGCCACCTCTGCACCAGACTGAAGAACCTCTGGTATGGATCGATGTTCTCCTTGATCGCGTCCAGCTCAGGGTAACGGGTCACTTCCCACTGGTAGAGGGCCTCCTCTTTGTTGACAAACGTAATGGCTTCCTCGGCGTCGTGGAGTCTCTTCTGGATCATTCTCACGTCGGACAAGTACTGTCGAGACAAACGAAACCAAGTGAGACCCGCTGAAATGGTGTGTGTGTGTGTGTGTGTGTGTGTGTGTGTGTGTGTGTGCGTGTGTATGTGTGTGTGAGAGACATTGTTGCCTATGTAGTGCTGCGATAGATCACACAGAATACAACCCCCTTTGACCCCCTTTGATAGGTGGTGTCTTGCCCCCCCGAGCAAGACACCACCTAACCCAAACTGCTCCTTACGTGTTGGTTGTTACCTTGCATGGTTGGCACCGCCGTCTGTGTATGAATGGGTGAATGTGAGGCAATACTGTAAAGCACTTTGGATAAAAGCGCTGTATTATGCCTTCGATTTTGGGGCTTTTGTCTTTTGTCTGCGGCGACTTCCCGAAAAGGGCGGAATTTGGCGCACCTGCGGTGTCATGTCCAGCTCTGAGCTCTGGGCTAACGCCTCCATCTTGGACCCGAGCTTCTCCAGCTCCGTCGTCATGTTCGCTCGACGCAGCAGCAGCTCCTCCATACCCTTCCTCTTGGCCTTCGCCATCACCTGGATCACCATCATCATCATTATCCACATCATCATCATCATCATCATCATCATCAAAATAGAAACAAAAATGGTGGGAAATAAATGGAGGCCACTAGGGCTGGTCAATATCGACATTGCATATCTACTGTATATCTTAGATTTTGGACAGATCGTAATATTGTGACATGGCATGAGTTGTGTTGTCTTTTCCTGGTTTTAAAAGGCTGCGCTAGAGTAGAGCAGATGTACTTTTCTTAACTCATAACTTTTACATTTCGTAAAAGCACTAATAAGTCAACCCTTACAATATTGCCTCGATATCAATATCGAAGTAAAATTATTGCGTGACATTATCTTGGCATTATTAATAGTACTTAGCATTGCTTGGCATATTGTATGTTCTTAGATGTTGGTAACATGGTCAGAATCACACGTCTGCTCTTACCCCAGCTATTTATGCAGGCAACCAAGCAATTATGAAACTCGTTCTATTAATGTGCAATCAATCCGGACTGACTCAGGCTGGCTGAGGCTGCTTTAAAACCAGCCATCAACCAACCACACACACACACACACACACACACACACTCCACAGTCGCATTGAATATTTGATAATTACGCCTTTGACGGAAGTTGCACTCAGATGTTGTCTGCTTCTATCCCAGCTATTATGCAGGCAACCTAGCAATTATGAAACTTGTTCTGTTAGCCTTGCAATTATGAATTCTTGAATCCTGTTCTATTCTTATCTTGATGCACCACAGCGATATATTGCAGTCTCTTTTTACAAATGAACTTGTAAGTCGCAAGTGCCAAATGCCCCTAAATCTAACGTTACGTCTTTGTGTCCAGGTGGATGGACGGCTCCTTCCTAGACCTCAACGGAGAGGGCATGGAGGAGGAGGTGGATGAGTTCTTCAGGGAGAGCTACAAGATGCTCAAGTCCTTCCAGCAGAAGCAGAAGAAGGCCGATCAGGAACAGGACAAAATGTCCGCGAGTGCCAGACGAAAGCCCAGGCAGGATTACCCTAGCACCAAGCCGGAGAATCCCATGATCCTCATGTGTTCCCAGGTATTGGATCAAGTAAAGGAGTTCAAGGTAATGAACGAAGGTCCGCGTTTGCCTCTTCTCTAGTGACATCGTGTCAAACCAGTCACGCCTGTACAGAGAAAATATTCATCATTTGTCTGCGCTGGGTTGTTTTCCAATAGGAGCATATCCCCATGGTGACCGTCCTGTGCAACCCCGGGGTCAGAGACCGCCACTGGCACCAGATGTCGGAGATCGTGGAGTACGACCTCACCCCAGACTCCGGCACCACCCTGCGCAAAGTTCTGAAGCAGAACCTGACCCCTTACCTGGAGCGGTTTGAGTCGATCAGCGCTTCTGCGAGCAAAGTGAGATTTCTTGTATTTACAAAATACTGCAGCAATGTTCCCTGCTTCCCCCGGGTTCTTTTTGAGAGAGAGAGAGACAGTCTTTCTGCGTAGGCCTACGTGTTTATTGCGCGATCGTCGTAAAAAATGGATTCCGGATTCGCCTCGTTGGGAGAGCAAACACATGAGAGCATACATTCATTCATTTCACAAACCCGACGCTAAACCACGCCCCCCTTCATACCACAAATGCAAAATGTTTTAGCAAAACAGTAATGTAGTGCTTTAATCACGATCCTGGGTCTCGCGTAGGTACTTGATAAAATTATTCTGTCACAGACACAAAGTATATACTGTATATTCTCTCGGTTTACAAGCACACAAAATATGCTGAATAAAAACGACTGTAAGCTAACCCAGTGTGTATGTGTGTGTGTGTGTGTGTCCTGGCAGGAGTTTTCCCTGGAGAAGGCGATGCAAACGATGGTGGACATTTGGGATTCGGTCTCCTTCCACCACCACGCCTACAGGGAGAGCGGCGTGTCCATCCTCACGGCCGTGGACGACATTCAGACCATGCTGGACGACCAGATCGTCAAGACTCAGACCATGAGGGGCTCGCCCTTCATCAAGCCCTTTGAGACCGCTATCAAGGTCAGCGGAAAGTCTACGTTCAAAACAACGTCTTTGATATACAAACGAAGATCTTCATTGTCTCTGTGGCACTTGACCCCTGCCACAAGCCACCTTAGCATGTCCTTTTCTAAGCTCTTCTGTCTCACAGGACACAGGTGAATGGTTAAACTGGCTAATTGGAGAGTTTGGCAAGATGTTACAGGACAGAACAGGACTGACTCAGGCTGGCTGAGGCTGCCCATTTTAAAACCAGGCCATCAAACCAACCACACACACAACACACACACACCTCCACAGTCCCATTGTTATTTGATGCTGCTCATGCTGTTTTGACGCTTCCCCTCCACCGTCCACCCAGCTTGTGGGAAGGAGCGGCTTGCTCTTGCATCCAGAAGACCATCGGAGTGGCTGAAGGTGCAGCCCAAGTGGCTCTACCTGCGAGGCCCATCTTCTCCTCGGACGGACATCATGCAAGGCAGGATGCCTTCGAGGAGCGCCGCACTTCTTCCAGGCGGTGGACCGCAACTGGAGGGAGGTCATGAAGCACTGCTGTCAAGGATCCCAGGGT
Source organism: Coryphaenoides rupestris (assembly GCA_002895965.2). NCBI lineage: Eukaryota > Metazoa > Chordata > Actinopteri > Gadiformes > Macrouridae > Coryphaenoides > Coryphaenoides rupestris. The sequence continues at coordinate 37,347 of PIJE02001332.1, forward strand.
AGGAGCCTCTGAGGGGACGTATCCGTCCGTCCGACGAAACACACAAAAAACATGTTTTTCTTGAATCACGTTTCGTTGACTTTTCGAGTCGTGTTTGTGTTTGGTGTTGTTAGATCCTCCAAGCGACCCTCGCTGTCGGGCTTGCTGGATCGTCTCCGTGACTCCAACGGCCTCCTGGACACCATCATGAAGGGCCTGAACGCATACCTGGAGAAGAAGCGACTCTTCTTCCCACGGGTTGATATTTTCATCCCTTGCTCTTTTTTGGTTCTTTTTGGTCACCACTTGACGTCGAACATTTACATTTGCATTTGCATTTAGGGGCATTTTGCCAGACTTACAACAAGTACATTTGTGGAAAGAGACAACAATATATGGCTGGGTACATAAAGATAAGAATAGAGCAGGTTTCAAGCATTCATAGTTGCAAAGTTAACAGAACGAGTTTCATAATTGCTAGGTAAGGATAAGAGCAGAAGTGCCATTCTGAGCGCATTACCAATCTAAGAACATACAACATGCTAAACAATGCTAAGTACTATTAAAAATGCGAGTTTAGTGCTGGGGTTAGGAGAGGTAATGGCGGGCGGAGGGTTATGCAGAGTCCAGGTGAACTCTGAACAGTGGTGTTCTTGCCAGTCTCTGCGGAAAGCCGGCGAGCGGACTCTGCCGTCCTGTCCTGATGTCAGCCGGGAGCTGGTTACCACCAACAACATCTTGCCGATCAACTCCAACCCCCCCCCCCCGCCTGCCACATGGTTCTTCTTCTTGTCCAACGATGAGATGGTGGAGATCCTGTCAGAGGACCAAGGGACCCGCTGAGGGTGCAGCCCCACCTGAAGAAGTGCTTCGAGGGATCTCCAAGCTGGAGTTCTTGCCCAACCTGGACTTCCAGGCGAGGTCGGGTTCACACCACACACACCACACACACACACACCACACACAACACACACACACACACACACACACACACACACACACACACACACACGACACACACACCACACAGAACACACGCACACATGCACACACTCAAAATTGAAGCGATTTCAAGAAATAGGGGCGACGCAATTATGAAACGACATTCCATTAACCTTGCGAATTATGAATGCTTGGAACCTGCTCTATTCTTACTTTATGTCCCACAGTGATATATTGCTGGTCTCTTTCAACAAATGTACTTATAGTAAGTTGCTTTGGGATAAAGGCATCTGCCCAAATGCCCAAAATGTAAATGCAAATGTAGGTATCGGTACAGTACACTACAGTACAGAGTAAATTAGGTACTTAGTACTTAGTTACTTTCCACCACTGCTATGAAGTGGACAGGTGTGTGTGTGTGTGTGTGTGTGTGTGTCCAGGGCATGTACAGCAGTGAAGGGGAGCGTGTGGACCTGATCCAGCTCATCTCCACCTCGGAGGCCCGGGGAGCCGTGGAGAAGTGGTTGGTGCAGGTGGAGGACATGATTGGTGCAACAGCGTGAGGGACGTGGTGGACCGCTCCCGGCTGGTGAGATCCCCACCAATACACACATACTGTAGAATACCACACCATAGATTGCCATCCATACTTATATATACTACATATACTCATATGATATGGATGGCATTGATGATACTGGTAATATTAATAATAAGAATAATATGAATATGAATATGAATACATTTTCAGTGTAATAAATACATGTATTAAAATGCATTTAAATTGAAGTACATTATATATTATTTATTTGTATATATATATTTTTTGGAATTTCTACTCTCTGTTTAATTTTTTATGTTATGCAATTCTCAAAAGCACATCACTTGTCTGCAAAAAACTAATACAATAAAGCTGTTTCTGATTCTGATTCCAATTCTGATATTTATCAGCTTTTTTAATATTTACTTACCTATTTTAAGTAACTTTATTCAGGACTTAATGTGTGTGTGTGTGTGTGTTGTGTGTGTGTGTGTGTGTGCTTGTGTGTGTGTGTATGTGTGCTTGTGTGTGTGTGTGTGTGTGTGTGTGTGTGTGTGTGTGTGTGTGTGTGGTGTGTGTGTGTGTGTTGTGTGTGTGTGTGTGTGTGTGTGGCAGGCCTACGCCGAAACCCCACGGCAAACAGTGGGTAAAGGACTGGCCAGGACAGGTTGTTCTCTGCACCTCCCAGATCTACTGGACCCTGGAGGTGCATGAAGCCATCAGGGAAGGAGCCCATGTAGGTTCTAAGTAACAATAATCAACAATCAATAATCACAATCATTCATGTTCATGTTCAACTTTCGACACCCAAGAAAATGTGTGTGTGTGTGTGTGTGTGTGTGTGTCGGCAGGTTTGGAAGAACTACTACCAGCAGCTGCAGAACCAGCTGAAGGACATTGTGGAGGCTTGTCCGCGGCAAGCTGCCCAAGCAGACGCGCACCACGCTGGGAGCACTGGTCACCATCGACGTGCACGCCAGGGACGTGGTCACGGAGCTCATCGAGAAAGGTAACGCTGGGCAGAGGGGAACTGGGCCAGGCTTCAGGCTGTCCGTTTGGGTTCTGAACCACCGGTGGTTTGGATCAATCTGCGTCCTGTACTGGCAGCGGGAGGCCACTGTTTGCTCGGTTTCGAAACAACAATGGTGATAGACGGATGGTTCATCCAATCACCTGCCAGGTTATTTTTTGAAAGTTTTATATTTATATCTTTTGCGTACTGTCGCCTGCCATGTCACAAGAATGTCACTGTTCAGAATGGCACCGTTGTTATGAGAACGTGTGACAAGAAAACACTTTGACTTTGACTTGACTTTGACGCTTTTAGTTATTTTTTCACGGGTCCCGAAACAACATTGAAATGAAACAAAATTGTCCTCTTCATCGCCATTTAAAAATGTCTGTGTGTTTGTTCAGGTGTGTCTCATGACACAGACTTCCAGTGGCTGGCTCAGCTGCGCTACTACTGGACCAACGAGAACGTGCGCGTTCGCATCATCAACTGCGACGTCAAGTACGCCTACGAGTACCTGGGCAAACTCCCCCCGGCTCGTCATCACCCCGCTGACCGACCGATGCTACCGTACCCTGGTGAGGCGTCCACGGGCGAACATCGTGTCGTTTTACTTCGCCGTGTCTCATAGGCGGGTTGCTAAGTCTGTCATCGTTCCTCAGATCGGGGCTTTTTACCTGAGTTTGGGCGGCGCTCCCGAGGGTCCGGCCGGGACCGGGAAAACCGAGACCACCAAGGATCTGGCCAAGGCTCTGGCCGTGCAATGTGTGGTGTTCAACTGCTCCGACGGTCTGGACTACCTCGCCATGGGGAAGGTATGGCCTATCGTTGTCATCCATTACATATCCGTTTGACAATGGTCATCCATTTTTTTAAAGGCACTATCATGTGTAGGATTTGTGCATGCATAAATCACTTTAAATGCCAAGATATGAAACATGATGTAATTTAACGTAATAAAGGTGACCTTCCCCGACTCTCTTTGTTGCGTAGAGCAGCCTGTCAGGTCGATTCCTATAAAACAGAAGGAAGTGACATCAAAGTGTGGATTATGGCCAAAAATGTCATCACTTTTTAAATTGTAAAATGTTCATTTATGATTGAGTGATACTCTTTCCCATGGTTGCTGAAATATCTCCCGCCCTCGAACAGTTCTTCAAGGGTCTGGCGTCGTCCGGCGCGTGGGCATGCTTCGATGAGTTCAACCGCATCGAGCTGGAGGTGCTGTCGGTGGTGGCCCAGCAGGTGCTCTGCATCCAGAGAGCCGTGGAGCTAAAATTAGAGCACTTTGACTTTGAAGGGACCACGCTCAAATTGAACCCCAACTGCTTCGTGTCCATCACAATGAATCCCGGCTACGCTGGCCGCTCGGAACTCCCTGATAACCTTAAGGTTTGTCTTTTAGACAGGTGTCACAATAAAGTTTTGGGGGGATTTTGGTTTTTGGAAGTTGGAGTTGTACTAAAGACTATTTTGGGGTTTTTTCTTGCGCAGGTGTTGTTCCGCACGGTGGCCATGATGGTCCCCAACTACGCGCTGATCGCGGAGATCTCTCTGTACTCCTACGGCTTCCTGAACGCCAAGCCCCTCTCAGTGAAGATCGTGATGACCTACCGGCTGTGCTCGGAGCAGCTCTCCTCCCAGTTCCACTACGACTACGGCATGAGGGCCGTCAAGGCCGTGCTGGTGGCCGCCGGGAACCTGAAGCTCAAGTTCCCCGATGAGAATGAGGATATACTGGTGAGGATGCTGAGCTCCATCCATTCATCCGTCCATCCGTCACCTGTCCTGTATCAACATCTTTCAGCATTTCAAGTGAACCTCCTCCATGGTTTGTGTGTCTTGTGACCAGCTGCTGAGGTCCATCAAGGACGTGAACGAGCCCAAGTTTCTCTCTCACGACATCCCGCTGTTCAACGGCATCACCAGCGACCTCTTCCCGGGAATCTCTCTTCCCGTCGCCGACTACCAGGTCGGTCCGTTTTGTCCGCTTCGCAAACCTCGTCGCCACCGATCATCATGTCATCATGTCAAACTCTTCTTCCTCCCTCTTCCTCTTCCTCATCCTCGCCGATGTTCTGTCACGGCCATTTTTCCCGCAGCTGTTTCTCACGGCGACGAGAGAGTGTTGTGTGAATCACAATGTACAGCCAACGCAAGTGTTCTTGGAGAAGATCATCCAGACGTACGAGATGATGATAGTCCGGCACGGGTGAGATCACGCTTTATATCTTTGCTATAGCTTGTGACACAGTGCAGTACACAGTGCAGCTTGTTGTCAATCAATCAATCAATTTGATGTAAAGTGCAGAATCACCATGCAGCATAATCCCGGTACACTTCACAAATACAAAAGATACATGGTACAGACATACAGCAAGCAAGTAAATGAATGAAAATTAGTAAAGATAAAATAATAGAAAAGAGAAAAATGTATTTCAAGCAATGTTAGGTATATAGAACAGTTAATAATTAAAAACACCATTAAAAACAGCATTATAAACACCATTTAAAACACCTTAAGAACACTTATGGTTGAGTAAAAGTAATAAAAGGTGTAAAACTAAAATCTATGGAAGTCTGTAGTGCAATGAAAGTCTTATATATCAACTCTCTTTAACCTGTAGTGCCTTTAACAGCTGTGTTCATATGATTCTGTGTTCCTGTGCCAGCTTCATGCTGGTGGGGGAGCCGTTTGCCGGCAAGACCAAGGTCCTCCACGTGCTGGCGGACACGCTGACCCTGATGCACGAGAAGGGCCTCAACGACGAGCAGAAGGTCACCTACTGCACGGTCAACCCCAAGTCAATCACCATGGGACAGCTCTTCGGACAGTTTGACCCCGTCTCCCACGAGGTCGGCGCCGCGCCCTACACGCTCACGTGTTAACGAGCGGCTAACGCGGGGGCGTCAAACTCATTTGAGGATGAGGGCCGTGACAGACCCATTGCTGCTTAGTGGGGGCCGGACTAACAAAACACCACGAAAATGCATGTGAAAGCAACTCGTGCAGTTTAGTCGTTATTTGTACGAACTACAACCATTTTTTGGTGATTATGGATCTAGTGAAGAAATCAATCAACATTTTGGATTGATCCAATTTCCTCCCGATCCAATTGCCTCCTGGGCCGGATTGGATTAGCTCGCGGGCCGCATGTTTGGCACCCCTGGGCTAATGTCTGCTACCTTGATCCATTTTGTATTTCAACTCAAAACGTGCTTCCCTTTCTGTCTGTCCTTGTCGACGTGGCCTTGTGTGCAGTGGTCGGATGGGATTGTGGCCAACACGTTCCGGGAGTTTGCTTCCTCCGAGTCCCCGGATCGGAAGTGGGTGGTGTTCGACGGGCCCATCGACACGCTGTGGATCGAGAGCATGAACACCGTGCTGGACGATAACAAAAAGGTATGGGGGGCAATCGATACCGAAGAGGGGCAGGGAAGTGGTGCTCAGGGTGTTTTGACCTTGCGGCCAAAAAGTTGTGGGGTTCGAAGCCCCAATGTCTGCAATCCCTAATCCTAACCCTACCTGTTGGCATTCCTGAGATGGATCCCTGCTCGTTAATGACTGTGGGGGTGTGGCTGCCTTATTTGGCCTCACCTGGCCCAGTTAGAGTCTTGGGCGGTGGGGCTGCACGCCTGTGGTGCATTGGCTAATCAGTCCACCACAGGTTAAGTTAGCCATCAACACACACATTTGGAGAGCGCTAGCATGCTAGCATGAACCATCTGCTGTCATTTTACATTTAACATTTACAATAAACCAACCAGAAACCAGACAACACCACTACTGCCTGTGTCCTTGGAGGAGCCCCAAACTAAGCCACTTAATGTGGCATTGTGGGAGGAAGCCCTGCTACAATGACACGTATCTACAATTAACTGTCCGTCTGTACTGACAGTGGAACAAATGTTTTGGAGGTAAATGTTGGAGGCATATGTTTCTTATAGGACTATTATTTAAAGTGTTCTCAACCCACAGCTGTGCCTGATGAGTGGGGAGATCATCCAGATGTCGAACCAGATGAGCCTGATCTTTGAAGCCATGGACCTCTCGCAGGCTTCGGTAAGTCAACCCTGTGGGATGGAGAGGTTCTATGTTTGGTGTGTCTCAACCTTTTCACAACCCTTCTGATGTGACAGAGGACCTCCAATTGGAGATGATTGGATTTAAATACGACACTGTGTTTAAAGGCACATTTGCCACTGAAGGTGTGAGTTTTCTTTTATCAGTACCTGGGATCGAACTATCCCAATATAAAACGTTTGCCTCAATAATTCTATCCATGTTCGGTGAACAGGCATTTTCAGTTATGTATATAAATCAAAATTCCGGTCCAAACTTTATAAAGTTACTGGGGAAGCAACATTAAAAAGGAATAAATCAAGTTGGCCTAAATGTCTGACTCTAGCTTTGTGTATATTCCTCATTTCACTCATTTTATTAAGGAGACTTTAAAGCTGTATAACGCACAGAGCGCACATCTTAAATCATATCAGAAGTGTTTTGTGAGTCCGGCCCCCGCTAAGTAGCATTTGGTCTTTTACGGCCCTCAACCTCGCATGGTTTTGACACCCCTGCTCCCTACTATTGTCCATATTTCCTGGGTTATCGATGCCGCGCGACCTCAGCCCGCCACCGTCAGCCGCTGCGGGATGATCTACATGGAGCCGTCTCAGCTGGGCTGGGAGCCTCTGGTGGCCTCCTGGATGAACACGCTGCCGAGCCCTGCGCGGCTCCGACACGGGCCCCTGGTCCTGGAGCTCTTCCACTGGCTGTGCCCCCGGCGCTCAGGGTGGCTAGCGGGAAACAATGCAGAGTGAGCGGCCGCCGCAAATGATGGGGTTCATGTCAATGGAATTTTTATTGGGTTGTCATTTGAAGATTCAAGAAACTTTATTTGTCCACGTACACATACAGGATATGCAGTCAAATGATAACTGTCGTCTGGTTTGTTCAAGGCCATTTGTTGAAAATGTGGTGGAAAGATTCTCAAAGTTAATCAAAAACTCGTTACTCATATATTATATTTGCAAGAGTTATTATACGACCAGATATTGAAACTAGTCTATATAGGTCAGTACAGTTCAACTCTCTCCAGAGTCTGTCTGCATCCCATTGGCCGACGCATCGCTGCCTGCCTGTGTCTGATTGGACAAAGACCACCCCGTAGACCAACGTCCATTATACACAGACTCACATGGACTTTGAGTTTGGTGGTGAATGATCTGTGTGTTGCAGGAAGTGGTGTCCACCAACGACAGCAACACGGTGGTGTCTCTGTGTCGGCTGTTTGAGGTCCTGCTGGCTGAGCCCGTGGGGGAGCACCTGGCAACGGCGGCAATATACGCACGTGGATTATGGTACCCGAGCCACACGTGGCACCGGAACACACACTGATGTTGTAGTAGTAGTACACAGACGCAGAGGCTGTCTTCACGTACATACAAGCACACTGTATTCAGTTTGAAAAGAACAATAAGCATGAAATATGTATGCATTGATTTAGGGGGGGGGGGGGGGGGGGGTCTCATCCACATGGCCCATAATCATATGGCCTGTAAAGCCCTTTGAGACTGTAACTGTGATTAGGAGCTATTCAAATAAAATTTACTAGAAATTGACTTAATTTGTTTACTTATAAAACATGTAAAACTTGTAATTGTGACAAAGTGACATCACAGGTGGGAGTGTATGCTGGCTAGATCAGACTACGAGCCCACCAGTGTACTGTACCAACTGGTAAACTTGATCTAGTCAGCATGTATCCAGGGTGGACACTCCACCTTGTGTTGTCACTAGTCACAATGAAATTGAATGAAATGGCTTCGAATGGCTAATCACACTCTCACAGCTGGTGGTATATAATCATATCAAATCAACTTTATTTTATATAACATCTTTCATACAACATGCAGCCCAAAGTGATTCACAAAGCAAGATTAAAAGCAGACAAAAAAAGGAAAAACAGGAATAGACAACAATGAAATAGAACTTTGCAGGCCTAAAATGGACATCAAATAAATATTTATAAATAATAGAAATCAGAAGATTAATAAAACAAGTCAATAAAAAACATAAAAAGTAAAGGATAAAAATGATGTAAAAAACTGTGATCTGAGACTTAAGAACCAGGGCAACGAATGACGAGGCACCCCTGAGTAAAAGCCAGGCTAAAGAGATATGTCTTAAGGTTTCTTTAAAAATTCCACAGAGGTGGAATCTCTCAGATCCTCAAGAAGACTGTTTCATAACAGGGCCCCTTTAAACGTGGCTCCCGTCTCAGTCCCTCTCTCCATTTGTCTGTGGTTGCAGGCGGCGTTTGCCTTCTCCTGGTGTGGTCCGTGGGGGGCTGCTGCGACGCAGACAGCAGGGAGCGGTTCGACGCCTTCTGCAGGGACACCGTTTCGGGCAAGACGGACGGACACCCGGTCCCCGCCGCCGTCGGGAGATGGGAGTGTCCGCTTGACGAGAAGGGCCTGGTGTACGACTACTCTTACGAGGTACTGCGTTCCCTTATAGACACCATATTACACGTTGTATTATTATATTAGTTTTACATGAGTTTAACCCCACTGACTCCCACCCCCCATGGACACTATTGCGTTACATTAACTTCCAGTGAGACTTCCAGTGAAACCAATGCACACGGGGACTTTTATTCACAGTTTTAACAACAACTTTTTCTCTGCAGTTTAAGGGGAAAGGCCGGTGGGTGCACTGGAACGATGCCATCAAAAACGTCAGCCTCGGGGACAAGACGACGAAGGTGCAAGACGTCATCGTCCCCACCCTGGACACCGTGCGCTACACCTACCTCATGGACCTCTGCATCAATAACGCAGTGTAAATACTCCCCTTTTCTCCCCATGATCTCCATCACGGGGGTGAAAGTGCGATATAAATGCAATCCATTTACCATTATGGAACAAAACCCAATCCCATCCCAACAGTCAACACCTTACAGCCATTATTTTGTATTTTATTGAAGCAAATCCCATTTATTTGTCTCCTGTTTTTATTGTTACACCTTTTTTACCAGCACTCTTGATTTCTACCATTAGACCTTTATTGTTTGTGGGTCCCACGGGCACCGGGAAGTCCGTGTACGTGAAGGAGAAGCTGATGAACAACTTGGACAAGGACCGCTTTCTGCCCTTCTTCATCAACTTCTCCGCCCGCACCAGCGCCAACCAGAGTCAGGTCAGCAGCATAAATACACAATAACAGAATCTGGCTGAATCTGACTTTGAGGTCAACTACAAATTAGACAGAAGCGGAACGATGGATACTTTATTGATCCCGGAGGGAAGTTAAAGAATCTGGAACCATTCTTTCCATCAAGTTACACTTTAAGGTGTAGGAGCAGCACACATCACTAATGGCCACGTAATAATAAAATAAGGACAGACAATACAATACAATTAAACACCAATAGAAACATTTTGTAAACATCCAACAAAAAAAACTCTATGACATCATACCGTATGTATGAGACGTTTGCATTGGCAAAGTCACACATCACACAAGTTACAGATCCCTGTTAAGTTTCACATCTTCTTCTCCTGGCTAGAATATCATCATGTCTCGGCTGGACAAGAGAAGGAAGGGCGTGTTCGGCCCTCCTGTGGGGAAGAAGTTTGTCGTCTTCGTGGACGACATGAACATGCCCGCGCTGGAGCAGTTCGGCGCCCAGCCGCCCGTGGAGCTCCTACGACAGTACTTTGACCACGGGAACTGGTAGGAATGGTTTCAGATGGTTTTCATGCACGTCCAAGTTCAACCAGCACGAGGCCACCTTTTCACCGCAGCCGTCGCTTATGTTTCGTGTTGGATTTTCCCTGCCGACCAACCGACCAAATTCATTGACGATGACAAAATCCAAGGCCAGATGGAGTTGTCGGCGGATGGGTTGTGTTCTGTAAAGTTGAACAAGAGTCATAACTCTTGATTGTTGTTAAAGGAGAACTATTATACCAACAGGTGTGAGCGTGATTAGCCCTTCCAAGCGGTTTCAGAATCTCGGTTTTTGACATCACAAGTCGGAGTGTCCACCACCGAGATGTATAATGGATAGATCAGCTACCAGTTGCTACAGTCCACTGGGTAGGCTGCTAGGCTGATCTATCCAGCATACTTCTAGGTGGACACTCCCATTGTGATATCAAGTGGGGCCATTCCAACCGGTTTTTGAAACCGCTTGGAATGGCTAATCACGCTCACACCTGGTGGTTTAATATGTCTCCTTTAAGGTTCCCTAAGCAGTGCACGTCGTTTCGTGCGGGTCTAAGCATGTGAGAGACTTTAAGGAAACCTTGTGATTGTGGTTGTTTGCCTTCAGGTACGACCTGAAGGACACCTCCAAGATCACACTGGTGGACCTGCAGGTGATCGCGGCGATGGGGCCTCCCGGTGGCGGGAGGAACGCGGTGACGCCGCGCTTCCTGCGCCACTTCAACATCTGCAGCATCAACGCGTTCAGCGACGACACCATGGTGCGCATCTTCTCCACCGTGGTGGCCTTCCACCTCAAGAACCACGACTTCCCCCCGGAGTACTTCACCGTGGGCAACCAGATCGTGGCCGCCACCATGGAGGTGCGTCACAACAAGATGTTGTATGAGATGCTTAATTGTGTGTGAATACTGTATAGAGCACATGAGCACATAGAGTTTTGGCAATATCCCCAAAGTATCATGACCTACAGTATATTTGTTCATTTGTTCAGGTATTATGATAATAAGGTTACTCAGAAGACAATATAACAGAAATATAACAACAGAAAGCAGAATAGAAAGGCCAAACAAAAGCAAAACAAGATCATGGTAAAGTTAAGAAAAAGTTGGAACAAGAAGACAGTAAAAGACACTAATACATAAATAAAAATAAATAAAAATAGATGACACAATAAATAAAAGAATAAAGGCAATAACTGACATCACATAAAAGCAAGTCTGTAAAATTGGGTTTTGAGAAGAGCTGTGAAAGAAGTCACTGATTCTGCAAACCTCATCACCTCAGGCAGGTCGTTCTGTTGCGTGTTCTCTCTGTTATTAGGGGATCTCAGGGATGATCGAGGCCGTGTCTCCGCCTCACCACCTCTCTGGCCGATATTAACTATGCGACAATACGCGGTTTACCTATCGATTGTATGATTTATCCGTATTCCTACCCATGGACTACGCTTGCCGTTTATTAGTTGACACCAACTTATATAAAACCTTGCGTCCCTTCGGAGGATTGTATCGCACTCAGTATTTAGGCCTCATTTCATTTCCCGATATTACTGTCCATTTCTGCTAGGCAGGCGGCTACTCGTTAGGATTTGTTTTGTGACCCACTTGACTTGAAGTTCTCCCTCCCATATATAGACTTACTTCCTGTATAGTCTTACACATGGGTACTCCTCAACCTCTTACAACGGTTGTTACAGATGAGGTCTAATCAATACCTAAAACCAACTGTACTTGTATCCGTTACGTTTCCCGTGAGACTCACCTTCGGGTGAGTCTTCAATATCTCAGTGGTCTGGAGAGGGCTCAATAATAGATTGGTTCTGCAATACACCCGGTTTTGGTTTAATCCAGTTCCTTATTTACAAGGTGGGATTAGTTTTATTCTTTTGTTACAAAATAATAAGCAAAGCGAAGCGATGTATGTAATGGTATTTAAAGTTGATCTATATTATCTTCCTCTGTTTAGAGTGTACTATTCTAATATCCCTTATCCAGGGTGCTAAGTTAGCCTCTTTCGAGGGTTTGTGCTCTGAGTCTGATAATAGGTATCGAACTCTAACCTCCCTACTCGTCTCTCGTCTGACGTCTGAGTCTGTCCTCCGCCTCCGGAGTCCTTATCTTTATACCCCAAGATTGGTTATCTGCGCACGCAGGCTCGTATATCTATTTTCAATACCCGTTGACAGCATCCTTCTGTAACTTTCCATTGCGTTCAGATTCATGCCTGGGCTTCAGATTTGCATATCACGCCTATGGCCGGATATACATGTCTCTTCGTGCGCAGCCTCACAGATATAGTTTATACAGTCTCGTAAATATGAATGCTCGAAAACAGCTCTATTCTTATCTTTATGTACCACAGTGATATATTGCTGCCTCTCCTTCAACAAATGTACTCTTTGTAAGTCGCTTTGGATAAAAGCGTCTGCCAAATGCCCTAAATGTAAATGTAAATGTAAGTATTACCAAGAAATACATAACTATGAAGAAATCCAGAATTATTCATTAATCAAAAACACTTCATAACATAAGAACTATGGGGAGGAAACGTGTGTGTGTGTGTGTGTGTGTGTGTGTGTGTGTGTTTGTGAGGTGTGAACCTAACCGTCGTGCTGCTGCAGGCGAAGCAGGAAGTGGGGCTCCTTGGATACACAAACAACACCACGATAGGCCCTCGGCTTCACAGTCACACATACAGAATTATACATTGCCATTGAAGGTGTGAAGTGTGTCGCGAGGCGCGCGCTCCACCTCCACTGTCATGTCTCGCCGCAGGCAGAACAAACCCCAGTACATCAAAAAATAACAGAAACAGGTTCACAACAAGTTCAAGTGTTGTGTCAAAGAAATAAACCTTATAGTCTCACATTTCCATACAGAGTATTCTTCTTGTGCCTCCACAAGGTGTACAAGAAGGCCATGAAGAGCCTGCTCCCCACGCCCGCCAAGTCCCACTACACCTTCAACCTGCGCGACTTCTCCCGCGTGGTGCAGGGCTGCCTGCTCCTGCGCAGGGAGTCGCTGGGCGGCCGCGGCGGGGGCACCATGACGCGCCTGTTCGTCCACGAGGTGCTCCGCGTCTTCTACGACCGCCTGGTGGACGCCGCCGACCGCGCCTGGCTCTACGCGCTGGTGGCCGCCGTCGTCAAGGAGCACTTCCGGGAGTCCTTCGAGCAGCTATTCGACCACCTGAAGACGGACGAGCGGGTACGTTTGATTTGGGTTGTTGTTGTTGTTGTTGTTGTTGTTTTTCTGTGCTTTTTGTTGTTGTGTATTTCGAAGTACAGGGATCGGGTTGAGGGTCCTAAGTTGTGTTTTTTGGATGCTGATCCCTCTCCACCACCGCTCCACGCCAGCTGGCGGAGGAAGACATGTGCAACCTGCTGTTCGGCGACTACATGAACCCTGAGCTGGAGGAGGACGAGCGGCCGTACGCCGAGGTGCCGTCCATGGAGAGCTTCGGTCAGGTGGTGGAGCTCTGCCTGGAGGAATACAACCAGACCCACAAGAACCGCATGGACCTCGTCATCTTCCGGTACACCATAGAATCTACAGTATACGTCACTTTCAAGCAATGGATTAGGCTTTTATAGTATATTATGTATTATTTTATGTTCATGTTGATGTTACTGGGTTTTTGATATACTTCCAGTACAATATTATGAGTGAAACATATGAAAGATACACATTGTAATTAATTACGATTTAACCAAATTTCATTCAGAGTAGCTTTGCATTATTTAATTTCAATTGTTCTCAATGCCGTTGATGCCGGTTAGACCCACAAAGTAACCGGTCTCTCTGTTCTCCTACATATCCACACAAGGTATGTGCTGGAGCACCTGTCTCGCATCAGCCGCGTGCTGAAGCAGCCGGGGGGCAACGCTCTGCTGGTGGGCGTGGGGGGCAGCGGGCGCCAGTCCATCACGCGCCTCGCCACCTCCATGGCCCACATGACCCTCTTCCAGCCCGAGATCTCCAAGAGCTACGCATGAACGAGTGGAGGGACGACCTCAAGGTGGTGCCTCGCGGTCTCACCCCTCGTTATAGTTTTTTCTGCGAGCGCGTTAAGACGCCAAACTGCCCGGGATTTGTTTTGCCTTTTAACTATTTTTTTCTTTTTTCTCGTTCCAAGCTGCTGCTTAAGAACACCGGGGGTGAAGGGTCAGAAGGACCGTCTTCTTGCTGACCGACGCTCAGATCAAGCAGGAAGCGTTCCTCGAGGACGTCGACAGTGTCCTGAACACGGGTGAGGTGCCCAACCTGTTCGCCGTGGATGAGAAGCAGGAGATCATGGAGGTACGGGGGGGGCCTTCCACAGGTCAGGATGCAGGACCTTGCTTAATGTGATCTCTGACGCGCTGCTCTCCTTCACCCTGTCACCCACAGGCGGTCCGTCCCATCGCCCAGGCTGGGAATAAGGGTCTGGAGTTCAGCCCCCTGGCTCTCTTTGCCTTCTTTGTAAACCGCTGCAGGGAAAACCTGCACATTGTGGTGGCGTTCAGTCCCATCGGAACGCCTTCCGGAATCGCCTACGGCATTTCCATCCGCTCGTTCAAACTGCTGCACCATTTGACTGGTTTTCAAGGTACAGTTGAGCCGGACAAAAAAACGGCATCATGTATATTTCATATTACATGACCTATGGCCCAACCACTACTTTGAAGATGATATGAAGATGTTTCTATGCAGTATGTCAGCCATGGCCAGAGGAGGCCTCTGGAACGAGGTGGCCAAACTCCTTCCTGGAGAGGCCTGTGAGATGAGCGACCATGAAGCAGCAGGTCATGGCGCCCATCTGCAAAACGTTCCACACGTCCGCCATACAACTCTCACAGAAGTGGGTCATGCAGTCTTCTCCTTGCATGCCCATGTTTATATTAATATCAACAATACCGATGTGGAAGAAATACCATTTCAACTGTTTTTCTTTTTCAGATTCCAGTCGGAGCTGGGACGGCATAACTATGTGACGCCCACCCTCGTACCTGGAAAGCTCAATCGCTGCCTTCCCGTCAGCTGCTGACCCAGAACGAGACTCGGTGATGAAGGCCAAGAAGAGGTACACCAACGGTCTGGATAAACTGGACTTTGCCGAGTCTCAGCGTGGGTGGCATTTTTCCGTACGATCTGTCATGGGAAATGCCATCTCTGTTCCTTATGATTTTTGATGAAATATTTGTAGGTGGGTGAGATGAAGATGGGAACTCGTAGGAGCTACAGGCCAAGCTGGAGCAAGCGAAAATGACAACACCAAGATGATGAAGGTAAACTCTTCCTCTGCCACTTTCCTTGCCGCAAATCCTTTCGTGGGAAAAACTTAGACCTCATGTCCTCTCCTGCGCCTTCCACCAGGTGATTGAGGTGGAGTCGGTGGAGGTGGAGGCCAAGAGCAAGGTGGTGCGCGTGGACGAAGAGGCAGCCACGCTGAAGGCCAACGAGCTTCAGGCCTTGAAGAACGAGTGTGAGAGCGACCTGGCAGAGGCCATACCCGCCCTGGAGGCCGCTTCCTCTCAGCCTTGGACACGCTAAAAGTAGGCGTCTACTTTAACTCCGCACTGTACTGGGGCGGCCATAGTTCAGGGAGAATCCCCAGGCTCCGCCCAAGTGTCTTTGTAACCCTGAACAAGACACCAAACACTAACATCTCCTGATGTGATGTGATGAATGGGTGAATGTGAAGCAACTGTAAAGCGCTTTGGATAAAAGCGCTATATGAATGCAATCCATTTACCATTTACCCAAATGTAGCTCCCCAGCCAATATAAAGACCTGACACCTCTCTCACCCCCAGCCGTCGGACGTGACGATTATCAAGTCCATGAAGAATCCGCCGTCGGGGGTGAAGTTGGTCATGTCGGCTGTGTGTGTGATGAAGGACATTAAGCCAGACAGGGTCGTCGACCCGGCGGGAACCGGCCGAAAGGTTTCACCATGTCCATGTCTATATTTGCATGAAATCCTTTACTTAAAGCTAGTAAAAATCTTAACCCTGCCTTGATCGTTATTAAACATAGTTTGTTTCTAATCTGATCCTTTGTTGTTTTGCCCTTCAGATTTTGGACTATGGGTCCAAGTAAGAAGTTATTGGGTGATATGAACTTCTTACGAGACCTAAGAATATATGACAAGGATAATTATTCCCAAGTAAGTTTGTAAACTAAATTAACTAAATACGTCAAGTCATGAATTTTTAGTTTTTTGTTTGATTTAATTTGACTAACCTTATCACTTTGTTCCGCAGGTCCTGTGATGCAGAAGATCCGCGGTGAGTACATGACCAACCCGGACTTTGACCCCACCTAAGGTCGCCAAGGCGTCCCCGAGGCCTCTGCAAGTGGTCGGCCATGGAAGGTTTAATGAACATGGGTGGCCAAGGTAGTACCTACTGGTCTCCTTGCTTCCTCCTCACGTCTTAATCTCATCCTAGCTAAATGGCTGTTCTTAACTAGCTGTTCTCATCCTAGCTTGTAACCTTATCCCAAGCTATGGATGCTGTTAACCGAGCAATTATGAGCACTTGAAACGTTTTTCTGTTAACATATCAATTATGAATGCTTGAAACTTGTTCTATTACCTAGCAATTTAAGAGCACTTGAAACTAAGTGGCTTTGTTGTCATGTTTTCCCTCCTTCTACCTCCATCTCCCTGTTTGGCCCCCCAAGGTGGTGGCCCCCAGAAAGGCCAACCTAGCGGAGGCCCAGGAGTCCTGGCCGCCACCATGGACCTGCATGGTACCACGAAGCGAGGGAGCTGAAGGAGGTGGAGATCCGCCGGGCCCTGCAAGAAGACCTTCGAGGAGAAGACCGAGGAGAAGGCCCAGCTGGAGTTCCAGGTGGACCTGTGCGCCCGCAAACTGGAGCGGGCGGAGAAGCTCATCGGGGGCCTGGGCGGAGAAAAGACTCAGGTGGAGTGATTCGGTTTGTGTCCAAACGGACCGCACCCTTCGCTTCACTGTAAGGTCACTTCAATCAATCTTGACCTGTGTTCTCATTAAGGTGGTCCAAGGCAGCGGAGAGCTGCAGCACACTACGACAACCTGACGGGCGACGTGTTGATTTCGGCGGGAGTCATCGCCTACCGGGAGCCTTCACCGCCGCCTTCAGGCAGGACTGCGCCAAGATTTGGACAAAACTCTGCCAGGTAAAAAAAAACCAACAAACACACAGAGGGGATGTTTTCTTCACACTGGCCCTGGAAATGGACAGGTCTTATCTGCATATTGATTTGACTTTGATTTTGCTGTCATTATTTCTGTTATTTCACAGTCGAGGAAGATTCCGTCTCGATGACTTCTCCCTCAGTGAGACCCTGGGGGATCCCATTAAGATCAGGGCCTGGAACATCGCAGGGCTGCCCACCGACAGCTTCTCCATAGACAACGGGGTCATCGTGAGCAACTCCCGGAGATGGTGAGCTCCTCCAGCTCACAACTCACACTCAGACTCACACACCACACACACACTGTCACTATTAGGTACTTATATTACTAATGATTCAGAGTAATTTTTTGATTTATAAAACACAAACCACTGGGCCTCTGCCGTGCACTGCTTAGATGGACAGCATCACTTCATTAGAACATCACACAATCCCTCCATGTGTGCACCACCGGCAGGCCTCTGATGATCGACCGCCCAGGGCCAGGCCAAACAAGTGGGTGAAGAACCGGAAAGACAACAACCTGAGCGTCATCAAGCTGACGGACGGGACTACATGCGGACGCTGGAGAAATGCATCCAGTTCGGCACGCCACTGCTGCTGGAGAATGTGGGAGAGGAGCTGGACCCCTCGCTGGGGCCCCTGCTGCTGAAGCAGACCTTCAAACTTGAGGTTGAGGGCCGTAACAGACCCAATGCTACTTAGCTGGGGCCGGACTAACAAAACTCCACGAAAATACATATGAAACTCTTTCAACTTGTGCCGCTTAGTGGTTATTTGTAGGAACTACAACCATTCTTTGTGATTATGATTAAAGTGAAGAAATCGATCAGAAAGATGAATCCATCCATTCAATTCATTTCATGAAATTGCCTCCCGGGCCGGATTGAATCAGCTCGCCGGCCGCATCTGGCGCCCGGGCCACATGTTTGACACCCCTGCTCTACGGTGACCTACGCGCATTACATTGGACGTTTTTGTCCAACTTACGACGCAAAATACGTTTCTGACTTTCAATAAGTACATTTGTCCAAAGAGAGTGAAACAACGACATATCGCTGACAGCGCAGTAAGACTTGAACAGAAGTTTCAAGTTTAAAGCGGTCATAATTGCTCGGTTCGCTAGGCTCTCCTTCCTCACGGGAGTGCCATTTGTGTTTGTGCGCCGCTCTGTCCAGGTGGCGTGGACTGCATCCGACTGGGAGAGAGCGTGATCGAGTATTCCCACGGCTTCCGCTTCTACATCACCACCAAGCTGAGGAACCCCCACTACCTGCCCGAGCTGGCCACCAAGGTGTCCCTGCTCAACTTCATGATCACCCCCGAAGGCCTGGAGGACCAGTTGCTGGGCATCGCGGTGGCCAAGGAGAGGTAGAGGACCGCTGGACTGGGGATCAACACTGTCCTCGGTGCAGTGTGTATGTATACTGCACTGCATGGGTTAAAAGCAGGATAGCAGTATTGCGGTTATTATGGTGTTCGACTCCTGGGGGGATCAGTGGGGGTCCTGGGTCTTGTTAATGAGGCCAGTTGCAGTATAATATACTGTATCTAATAATATATATGCATAAGATAATCTCTCCCTTGCACGACCTGCGCTCCAGACCGGAGCTGGAGGAGGAGAGGACCGCGCTCGTCCTGCAGTCGGCCGCCAACAAGAAGCAGCTGAAGGAGATCGAGGACAAGATCCTGGAGACGCTGCAGTCGTCCGAGGGGAACATCCTGGAGGACGAGAGCGCCATCCAGATCCTGGACTCGGCCAAGCTCATGTCCAACGAGATCTCCAAGAAGCAACAGGTCACACCTCTGCAGCCGAGGGCCTCTGCAAGTGGATCCAGGCCATGGAGGTTTATGACAGGGTGGCCAAGGTAGTACCTACTGGTCTCCTTGCTCCTCCTCACGTCTTAATCTCATCCTAGCTAAATGGTTGTTCTTATACTAGCTGTTCTCATCCTAGCTGTAACCTTATCCAAGCTATGATGCTGTTAACCGAGCAATTATGAGCACTTGAAACGTTTTCTATATCAATTATGAATGCTTGAAACTTGTTCTATTAACCTAGCAATTAAGAACACTTGAAACTATAAGTGGCTTTGGATAAAAGCCTCTGCCAAATTCCCTAAATGTCAATGTAATGTAAATGTCTTTCCATATTTTATCACTTCAAATGACTGAACAACAACCCTTCCGTCAGCGTCCCAGTCACTCTTCTACATTTTGTCATGTTTTCCCTCCTTCTATCTCCATCTCCCTGTTTGGCCCCCCAAGGTGGTGGCCCCCAAGAAGGCCAACCTAGCGGAGGCCCAGGAGTCCCTGGCCGCCACCATGGACCTGCTGGACCAGAAGCGAGGGGAGCTGAAGGAGGTGGAGGACCGCCTGGCCGCCCTGCAGAAGACCTTCGAGGAGAAGACCGAGGAGAAGGCCCAGCTGGAGTTCCAGGTGGACCTGTGCGCCCGCAAACTGGAGCGGGCGGAGAAGCTCATCGGGGGCCTGGGCGGAGAAAAGACCAGGTGGAGTGATTCGGTTTTGTGTGCAAACGGACCCCACCCTTCGCTTCACTGTAGGTCACTTCAATCAATCTTGACCTTGTGTTCTTATTAAGGTGGTCCAAGGCAGCGGAGGAGCTGCAGCACACCTACGACAACCTGACGGGCGACGTGTTGATTTCGGCGGGAGTCATCGCCTACCTGGGAGCCTTCACCGCCGCCTTCAGGCAGGACTGCGCCAAGATTTGGACAAAACTCTGCCAGGTAAAAAAAAACAACCAAACCCACAGAGGGGATGTTTTCTTCACACTGGCCCTGGAAATGGCCCTCTTATCTGCATAGTGATTTGACTTTGATTTTTACTGTCATTATTTACTGTTATTTCACAGTCGAGGAAGATTCCGTCCTCGGATGACTTCTCCCTCAGTGAGACCCTGGGGGATCCCATTAAGATCAGGGCCTGGAACATCGCAGGGCTGCCCACCGACAGCTTCTCCATAGACAACGGGGTCATCGTGAGCAACTCCCGGAGATGGTGAGCTCCTCCAGCTCACAACTCACACTCACACTCACACACACACACACACACACACACACTGTCACTTATTAGGTACTACTTGAGTAATTTTTGGATTTATAACACAACAACCACTGGGCCTCTGCGTGCACTGCTTAGATGGACAGCATCACTTCATTAGAACATCACACAATCCCTCTTATGTGTGCACCACCGCAGGCCTCTGATGATCGACCCCCAGGGCCAGGCCAACAAGTGGGTGAAGAACTCGGAGAAGGACAACAACCTGAGCGTCATCAAGCTGACGGACGGCGACTACATGCGGACGCTGGAGAACTGCATCCAGTTCGGCACGCCACTGCTGCTGGAGAATGTGGGAGAGGAGCTGGACCCCTCGCTGGGGCCCCTGCTGCTGAAGCAGACCTTCAAACAAGGTAGGCCACGGCCCCCCCCCCCCCCCACCCTCCCACCGCCATTTTGATTCTCTGCGCAGGGTTTCTATCCATTTTGTTAAAGGTTTTTGGCAATCTCATTTGAGGTTGGAGGGCCGTAACAGACCCAATGCTACTTAGGCTGGGCCGGACTAACAAAACTCCACGAAACATCCATATGAAACTCTTTCAACCTTGTGCCGCTTAGTGGTTATTTGTAGGAACTACAACCCATTCTTTGTGATTATGATTAAAGTGAAGAAAATGGATCAGAAAGATGATCCATCCATTCAATTCATTTCATGAAATTGGCCTCCCGGGCCGGATTGAATCAGCTCGCCGGCCGCATCTGGCTCCCGGCGGCCACATGGTTGATACCCCTGCCATCTACGGTTGACCTACACGCATTACATTGGACGTTTTTGTCCAACTTACGACGCGAAATAAGTTTCTGACTTTCAATGAGTACATTTTGTCCAAGAGAGGTGAACAACGACATATCGCTGACAGCGCAGTAAGACTTGAATAGTAGTTTCAAGCGCTCATTAATTGCTCAGTTCGCTAGGCTCACACACACACACACACACACATACATTATTTGTGTTTGTGCGCCGTTCTGTCCAGGTGGCGTGGACTGCATCCGACTGGGAGAGAGCGTGATCGAGTATTCCACGGCTTCCGCTTCTACATCACCACCAAGCTGAGGAACCCCCACTACCTGCCCGAGCTGGCCACCAAGGGTGTCCCTGCCTCAACTTCATGATCACCCCGAGGGCCTGGAGGACCAGTTGCTGGGCATCGCGGTGGCCAAGGAGAGGTAGAGGACCGCCGGACTGGGGATCAACACTGTCCTGGGTGCAGTGTGTATGTATACTGCACTGCATGGGTTAAAAGGCAGGATAGCAGTATTGCGGTTATTATGGTGTTCGGACTCCTGGGGGGATCAGTGGGGGTCCCGGGTCTTGTTAATGAGGCAGTTGCAATATAATATACTGTATATAATAATATATATGCATAAGATAATCTCTCCCTTGCACGACCTGCGCTCCAGACCGGAGCTGGAGGAGGAGAGGACCGGCGCTCGTCCTGCAGTCGGCCGCCAACAAGAAGCAGCTGAAGGAGATCGAGGACAAGATCCTGGAGACGCTGCAGTCGTCCGAGGGGAACATCCTGGAGGACGAGAGCGCCATCCAGATCCTGGACTCGGCCAAGCTCATGTCCAACGAGATCTCCAAGAAGCAACAGGTCACACCAGCCAGTGCAGCTCACCCCCACCTAGAGAGAGAGAGAGAGAGAGAGAGAGAGACAGAGACGGAGAGAGAGAGGACACACTTGATTCCCACCCACTATGGACACTATACTACACATTCTATTAACGTTTAAACCCATTGACTCCCGCCCCCCATGGACACTACTGTGTTACATTAACACACGTTTTCTTAAATTGCACATTTTTATTGATTGATTGATGTATCATGAATAGGATTGGCTTGCGTCTGAATAAACGTAAAGTGATCCACGGCACGTCTCTTCTGAACCCGCGCAGATCGCCGAGAAGACTGAGATCAAGATTGCCGAGTCCAGAGAGGGCTACCGGGACATCGCCAAACACTCCTCGGTTCTGTTCTTCAGCATCGCCGACCTGGCCAACATAGACCCCATGTACCAGTACTCGCTCACCTGGTTCGGTGAACCTGTACGTCAACTCCATCCAGGACAGGTGAGTGGCACACAGAGGGCACACAGGTATGTTATACTATATATATCGCATATGATCAATGGGTGGTTGAACGACTGAGCGGAGGATCAGCTGAAGTTCAATGAGCCAACTAATTAGTGCTATTTAATAAGGCGTTGGGGATGATATAGCTCAAGCCCTCAATCACTAAGGAAAGGCAACTATGAGCTAGTTTACTGGTGAGGTGTAAAGGATGGAATCTAATGGCCTACTTTTATGCAAATAGAGCAGAGGGCTGAGGAATTGACAGTAGCTTAGGGTGTTCATTCTTAAATAAAATTAAGATCCATGATTTTTTTAACTGTATTCGTCTGCTCCCTCAGCAACAAGTCCAAGATCCTGGAGAGGAGGCTGAGGTACCTGATCGACCACTTTCACGTACAACCTGTACTGCAAACGTGTGTCGCTCGCTGTTCGAGAAGGACAAGCTGCTCTTCTCCTTCCTGCTCTGCTCCAACCTTCTACTGTGAGTTGTTTTGTTCGGCTGGCGCTGAGGGAAAAAAACGGTCTCTCTCTCTAGGCGGCGCCCCCCCGCCCTCCCTAAAGGATGTTGATTTGCATAACGACGATGATGATGTCCACGCAGGGCGAAGGAGGAGATCGACTACGGAGACCTGATGTTCCTGCTGACCGGAGGCGTGGGCCTGCAGAACACCACCGCCAACCCGGACCCCTCGTGGCTGCAGGACCGGAGCTGGGATGAGATCTGCAGGGCCAGCGAGCAGCCGGGCCTCCAGGGCATCAAGTACGGCCCTGTACTGTGAAATGTACTGTGAAATGTACTGTGAAATGTACTGTGATGGTGGAAAGTGACTGCGTTACATTTGGTGCTGTACTAAGGTACACATTTGAAGTACTTGTGTTCCTTTGCTCGAGTCTTTTCTATTTTCTGCAACTTTATACTTCTTACTCCACTGCATCTCAGAGGCAAATATCTCAGAGGCTTTTACTCACTAAATGTATCTGGCAGTTTTTGTTAGTTTTGTAGTTACTTTGCAGATTAAAATTAACAAGACAAAATAAAATGAATAAATACATGAGGATGTTATTAAATCAATAAGGCTTTACTGGCTCCAGGGGGAAATTCACAAGCTACCCAGCAGTAGGTAAAGTTATGAAAGATTAAACATTTTAATATATTCAAATTAGCTTCACATTTACCAGCTGCAACATTTAAAGCAATGAACACATTAATGCATCAATAAGTATTATCCAAGAATATAATATTTTCAATATTATTCTGAAATGGTAGCTTTGCACTTTTGCTTGAGTAACATTTTCAATGCGAGACTTTTAAAGGTAAGTAAGTAGAGTATTTCTACAGTGTGGAATTAATATGCCTTCTTAATCAAAAGATCTTGAGTAATTATCCCAGCACTGACTAAATGCAATACCTTCTCTCGCTCTTTATTTTCCTTCTCTCTGCCCTCCTCACACACACACACACACACACACACACACACACACACACACACACACGCACACAACACACACACACGTAGAGAGGCGTTCATCGACAACCCCGAAGACTTCAAGTCCATCTACGACAGCAAGGAGCCCTACAGCGCCCGCCTGCCCCGGCCCTGGGCCGAGCGCCTCAACGCCCTGCAGAAGATGATTCTGTTCGCTGCCTCCGGCCCGACAAGATCATCCCGGCCGTGTCCAACTACGTGACCAAGAAACTGGGGAAGATGTTTGTGGAGCCGCCGCCCTTTGACCTGAGCAAGAGCCTACCTGGACTCCAACTGCACCGTCCCCCTGGTGTTTGTGCTCTCGCCGGGAGCCGACCCCATGGCCAGTAGGTGGAGCCTTTGGGTCATAAATCTAACACCCGGATTAACTCTTGGCTTATACACGTGGTGTCTGAACCGATTGAACACCACGTTGAAATGTTCAATATTTTATTAATTAACAGCAGTGTGCACGTCTGTTATGGATTTCATTTGGGTTAAACCTCATTTGGTGTGAAACATCTCTCCTCCGTTTCCAGGTCTGCTGAAGTTTGCCAATCACAAGGGCATGGGCGGGGGGCAGGTTCCAGTCCATCTCTCTGGGCCAGGGCCAGGGTCCCATCGCCGCCAAGATGATCCACACGGCCATGAAGGAGGGCACCTGGGTGTGCCTGCAGAACTGTCACCTGGCCGTGTCCTGGATGTCCACCTTGGAGAAGATGTGCGAGGACTTCAGTCCGGACACCTGCCACCCCAACTTCCGTCTGTGGCTCACCAGCTACCCCTCACCCAAGGTGAGTGTCTATATTTTTTTTTTAAATCTTTTTGGAGTTTATTCTTTTATTTGTTCATCTCTTTCTTTTCTTATTGCTGACCTGTACTTTCTGCTGTGACACCCAAGGTCCCATTATTTTTGTGGGATATTCTATTCTATTCTATTCTATTCTATTTGTTTAGGCTGTCCCTAGTTATCGGGTATGCCTACCCTATTAAACACTGGGGTTGCAGGAGCTAAATATATTCAGCGGTGTCTAGCAGTTTGCCAGCAGTTCCTTATTTCATCCCAAAGTTCTGTCAACGTACCGTATATCAATGTGATAATTTTAAAGTGCTTTTAGTGGTTATCATGTCATAACCCCAATATAAGTCCATTCATTTTATAAAGCATGGCATTGATATTAACCCCTCGTGACCTCGTTCCTACATCAGTTCCCGGTGACTATTCTCCAGAACGGCGTGAAGATGACGAACGAGCCGCCCACAGGTCTCAGACTGAACCTGCTGCAGTCCTACCTGTCAGACCCCATCTCTGACCCGGAGTTCTTCAACAGCTGCCCCAGCAAGGCGCCGGTGGGCACAGACACCACACACACACACACACACACACACACACACATTACTCTGCCATCCTGACGTCAGCCGGGACACACACGTGCACGCACACACACACACACACACGCACTCGCACACGCATATATAAAGCTAAACGTGTCATCCTTGCGTGGTCATTTCCGGTCGGATGTGCCTGCAGGTCTGGGAGAAGCTTTTGTACGGCGTGTGTTTCTTCCACGCGCTCGTGCAAGAGAGGAAGAAGTTTGGTCCCCTGGGCTGGAACATTCCGTACGGCTTCAATGAGTCAGACCTGCGCATCAGCATCAGACAGCTGCAGGTACTCTGCGAGGGTTTTAAACTGAGGCCTGATATTTCACCCGGGCATCGTGTATTAATAGCAATGGTATCATCATGTATCACGACACTGAATGTATTATTTATGTATGTATGTATGTATTATGTATGTATGTATGTATGTATGTATGTATGTATGTATGTATGTATGTATGTATGTATGTATGTATGTATGTATGCATGTATGTATGTATGTATGTATGTATGTATGTATGCATGCATGTATGTATGTATGTATGTATGCATGCATGTATGTATGTATGTATGCATGTATGTATGTATGTATGTATGTATGTATGCATGTATGTATGTATGTATGCATGTATGCTTGTATGTGCCTGAATCAGGGATCAGAATATCCACAATATTGACAGTATTTACGGTGTGTGTGTGTGTGTGTGTGTGTGTGTGTGCACCGGGAGAGGCAGAGAGGAGGGAAATAAAGAGAGAGAGAGAGAGAGAGGGTATTGCATTTAGTCGGTGCTGGGAGAATTACTCAGATCTTTTAATGAAGTACACGTATTAATACCACACTGAAGAAAGGTTTGTTTTTTTCGCTCCCCCCAGCTGTTTGTGACGGAGTACGACGAGGTTCCGTTCGAGGCCATCACCTACCTGACGGGCGAGTGTAACTACGGGGGCCGCGTCACGGACGACTGGGACCGCCGGCTGCTCATGACCCTGCTGGCTGACTTCTACAACCGAGACATCGTCACCGTTCCCCGCTACGCCTTCTCGCCCAGCGGCAAATACTTCGCCCCGTCCAAGTCCATCTACGAGGACTACGTGGAGTTTATTAAGGTGGTGATGGCAGGGATATTTTCTTACTTGTCGATTTATAATACTCAACGTTCAATATTTCTGGATTCATAGGCTATATTCCCCATTCGTACATTTTCATTCCTTTGTCTATTGGTCTGTTTGTTGTCTTTTCTTAGAAATTGCCGCTCACGCAGAGCCCCGAGATCTTCGGGATGCACGAGAACGTGGACATCTCCAAGGATCTGCAGCAGACCAAGCTGCTGTTTGATTCGCTGCTGCTCACCCAGGGGGGCGGGGGCAAAGCAGGAAGTGGCGCCGGGGGCGACAACACGCTGTACGAGATAGCCAATGACATCCTGACTAAGGTATGTGTGTGTACCTGACGTGGCCCGCGGCTCAGCATCCACACAATGGCCCCCGTCGTGCTATTTATATCCAGGTTGGATGGGGCTTCCATGAAGACTGCATTCACTGGCTGTGGGCTGTATTAACTACATCCATATCTATCTGTCTTTACTTGAATCAATATCCAGTCAATGAAAGGATAAAAACAAAATAAAAACATGTCTACGTGTTGAAAAAGCTTGTAAAATAGCTGGCTGACAATGG
The DNA here is from genome assembly GCA_002895965.2 of Coryphaenoides rupestris. NCBI lineage: Eukaryota > Metazoa > Chordata > Actinopteri > Gadiformes > Macrouridae > Coryphaenoides > Coryphaenoides rupestris. The sequence continues at coordinate 64,396 of PIJE02001332.1, forward strand.
CTGATGGCTGATTCTAATAACAATACTTTTTGAACATGTAGTCGTGTATTTCTTTCTTCTTCTTCTTCTTCTTCTTATTATTACTTTCCTCATTTCTCTCGTAGCTTCCTGACAACTTCGACATCGAGGCAGCTCTTCTGAAGTTCCCGGTGCTGTACGAGGAGAGCATGAACACCGTGCTGGTCCAGGAGATGGAGCGATACAACACGTACGCACACAGTTAGCATCGCAAGAGCAGTGAAGGAGGGAGCATTACATTTACATTTAGGGCATTTGGCAGACAAAGTGACTTACAAAGAGTACATTTGTTGAAGGAGACAGCAATATATGGCTGTGGTCGCTAAAGATAACAATAGAGCAGGTTTCAAGCATTCGTAATTGCAAGGTTAACAGAATGAGTTTCATAATTGCTAGGTTGCCTGCATAATAGCTGGGATAAGAGCAGAAGTGCCATTCTGAGTACAAGGTCACATTGATAGGGATTGCAAGAACAATGAACAAATTATTTGCAAAAAAAATAGATCACATCGCCTGTGTCTATCACAAGCACATCACCTGATTCTTTTTCTGTCGTCCTCCCACCTTTGCTAGGCTGTGCGTGACCATCCGCGTGAGCCTCCAGAACCTGCTGAAAGCCATCAAGGGCCTGGTGGTGATGGATGCGGAGTTGGAGGCCGTCGCGGGCAGCCTGTTGGTGGGCAAGGTGCCCGAGCGCTGGGCCAAGCGCTCCTACCCCAGCCTAAAGCCCCTGGGCAGCTACATCACCGACTTCCTGGCCCGCCTCAAGTTCCTGAGGGTGAGTCTGCCCTGTGAAGCTCATTCCCGGGCTCCGCCTAGCTAAGTGTGGAGGTGTCCCTGAGCAAGACACTTGGCTCCAACTGCTCCTGACGTGTTGGTCGTTACCTTGCATGGTTGACACTGCCGTCGGTGTATGAATGGGTGAATGTGAAGCAATACTGTAAAGCGCGATAAAAAGGCAATCCATTTACCATTTTATCAGTCCGAGAATAACCTTTCTGATTTGTGTCCCCTTTATGTCCCAGGATTGGTCCACGTGCAGCAAGCCGACTGTGTTCTGGCTGTCTGGCTTCTTCTTCACGCAGGCCTTCCTCACGGGCGCGATGCAGAACTACGCCCGGAAGTATCACATCCCCATCGACATGCTGGGCTTCCAGTTTGAGGTCGGGAGCGGCGGGGGATCGTCACACACACACACACTTGCTGTCTCTTGTGTCTTATCGTCGTTTTTTCGTTCCGTGTTCATTATCTTTGGTGTGTTGTTGTTGTTGTTGTTTACTTCCGCCCTCCTACAGGTTCTCACTTCTGATGAGTCGGAGAAAGCGCCGGAAGACGGCGTTTATATCCACGGCCTGTTCCTGGACGGAGCTCGCTGGGATAGAAACAGGTCAATATTCACTCTCTTATATTATATTATATTATATTAAAGGTGACATACCACCAGGGGTGAGCGTGATTAGCCATTCCAAGCAGTTTCAAAAGCCGTCTGGAATGGCCCCAATTGACATCACAAGTGGGAGTGTCTGTCCACCTAGAAGTATGCTGGATAGATCAGCCTACCAGCCTACCCAGTGGACTGTAGCAACTGGTAGGCTGATCTATCCACCATACATCTGGGTGGTGGACACTCCGACCTGTGATGTTAAGTGGGGCCATTCCAACCAGTTTTGACCCGCTTGGAATGGCTAATCACGCTCACACCTGGTGCTATAATAGGAGTCCTTCAAAGCTCTGAGTCTCTTTCCCATCAGTGGCGTTCTCGCGGACCAGCAGCCCAAAGTCCTGTTTGACGCGATGCCCATCATCTGGATCAAACCCGGTAAGCGTGAACCTATAGATGGCCGATGGACGGGCTCTTGGCAAAATCACAACCGCTGACAACAAATCCCTTCCCGTCGATCAATTCCCAATCTCTTTTCTCCCCTGGCTCCCCTCCAGTGGAGAGGGAGAAGGAGAGCGTAGCGCCGGCCCGGACGCTGTACGTGTGCCCGCTGTACAAGACCAGCGAGCGGAAGGGGACCCTGTCCACCACGGGGCCACTCCACCAACTTTGTGATCACCATGACGCTGCCCACCAGCAAGCCGCCGCAGCACTGGATCAAGAGGGGCGTGGCCATGCTCTGTCAGCTGGATGACTGACAACCTGAGAGTACACTCGAGGACTTTCACCGAAAAACTGAAGGGTTAACCATGGTTTGTTTTTGTTCAGGGTTATTATACGCAATACATATTTCTATATACATGTGCAATAAATGTATTTTTGTTCGACAGTGTCATTTGCTAATTTTTTCACACTTAGAAGTGGGCCGGCAGTAGCTCAGGAGGTATAAGAGCGGTTGTCTGGCAACAGGAAGGTTGCTGGTTCGATCCCGGGCTCCTCCCCCTCCTAGCTAAGTGTGGAGGTGTCCCTGAGCAAGACACCACCTAACCCTAACTGCTCCTGACGTGTTGGTTGTTACCTTGCATGGTTGGCACCGCCGTCGGTGTATGAATGAATGGTGAATGTGAGGCAATACTGTAAAGCGCTTTGGATAAAAAGTGCTATATAAATGCAATCCATTTAACGTTTATAAGCTTTCCAAATATTTTGTACAAATAACACCACGAGCACATGAAATTACCAAATGACCAAACACACTGATCTAATCACTCTAAGAATAATATTTATTCTAAACCGGTATTGGCCATTCATTAAGGAGAAGCAACCCATCGTTTTTAATCTTCCTCACATTCATGAATATAATTGTGCATACAAACGTGTGTGTAGTGAAAATGAAATCCTGTCTTTGGCCAGTGGGGGTCCTTCCAGTGTTAAAAATTAACACGCATGTCACTGCAATAGTAGCTGCTGTAGGTCAGCCCTAGAGTATTTATAGTGGTGGTGGTTATATATTTAGATATACTGTAGGTATGTTTGTGAGCTGTGTCAAGTCCATTGGTTCTTCTGCTGTCAGAGTCATCGGAAGCACAGCGAGAGCCTGACCGAAGGTAAACAACAACAACAACTATAAAGTATTGAGATTCACATTGTGCTCATATTTCATGCTGTTAATATTTACAACTGTGTGTGTTGAATATTTACAACTGTGTGTGTGGGATCTTTATCTTGAAAATAGACTTTCACCTGTTGAGGTGAACACCTCAATGAGTCACCTCATTTGAGATCTTCATATCTCGACATCTTTTAATTATCTCTCATCCTGCAGCATTTTAAAGTATGTTGTTATTCCTCTGTCTCTGTGAACTTTGGTTTGCAGTTAGCGTTTTGCAAGAGCAAAGTTGTACACTGTTACATGACACCAGCAATGTACTAACTAGATGGCTGGAGCGGCTGTGTCTGCAGATGGACAAAGTTACAAACTCACAAATGATTATCAAACAGGCAATTTGATAACAAAACAGAATAAAGCTGCATCATTGTTGTAATTATTGTGTGAACACACTTTTAACAGGAACAGCTGCGGCAGGACAAGGCCAAGGTCTCCACCGTATTATTGTGAGATATTCAACTCAACTTTTATTAATATATACACACACACATATATATTTGTGGAGTGTGTGTGGTTGGCTGGTTTATTAATGATTAAAAAGCCAAGTTTATATGGCTAAGAGTTATGTGTCAGTTAAGTTAGGAAATATCACTAGGAGATATTCACTTTAAAACAAGTGTCTGTTGATGTGTGTGTGTCAATTCATGTTTAATGATAGCAGTTGCGCAATGTTCTGCTTCTATTCAATATTAGTCACAGTAACAAATATTTGGAACATTACATGTTACTTTATTCACTCCATCCCCGGGACTGGGGTGGCCTGACTGGGGCTATATTTCCCGGCCTGAATGATGTTCCCAGTCCGCCCCCGGCCCTGGTGGCTTACGGACCCTAAGATGGAAACGGCTATAAGAATGCTATAACTGTCTTGTTTACCTACTGTACTTCCTATACCTCTTCCTCACTAGAGCAACAGCCTACATTTGACATCGTGGGAGTTTCTGGAAGAATATAGATGAGCAGAGAAAAAGAACAAGTCGACAATTATGACTCCGAGGAAGACTTGGACGAAGATGAGGCGATGCAGTACATTATTGAACAGAGTCTGATTCAATACAGAAAACTCAAAGGCTTGAGTCCCAGGTAAACCTCCACAACTTCCACACAAACACTAATATATACTACAGTATCTATACCTATCTGTAGTACCTATCTGATTGTGTCTGTCTATGTTGTGTTCCTTCCTTCAGGGACCTGAAGGCAAGCGAAGACCCGGAGGAAGTCTTCCGGGCGATTAAGGAAGGTGATGATCTTGCACTTGAACCACTGAAATGCCATTGATTGATTCTGTTTCCATTCCGGTCATCGCCGTTGTGCTACCCTTCTGAATTGCCACGCTCACGCCGTCTCCGTAGGCGACGAGGATGCCCTCAACAGACTGATGGAGCAGCCCAGAGCTCTGTCTAAAGTCGACGAGCGAGGGTGGATCCCGCTGCATGAGGCCGCGGTGCAGCTCCGGAGGAGAATACTGGAGGTGGTCTTCTCAGGTATTGGGTTATCACGATGACCCTGTCGAAGTTCAACTCAGCTTCATTCACTGAGGATTTGATTCTTGGGTCACGCAGGATCCTCACTGGGAGCTGGCCAGTGTCGGACTCTTAAGGGCGAGGACCCCTCTGTTTCTGGCGGTCGTGCACGGCCTCAGAGGCAACGCTACCTTTCTGCTGCAGAATCGGTGCAACCCGGACCTCCAGAACGATGAGCAGGACTCCCCGTTAGTGGCGGGGTGAGGTGTGCATATCTGTCTCTATCTATCTATCTATCTATCACAGTCCAGTCTGTATGTAAAAATGTCGTTCTTGTATGCTGTGTATATGATGAATGACACAAACGTGAACAAACTTGAACGTGAACTTCATTCATTTCTCATTGTGTCTCACTCACACAGCTATTCTGAATGACCAGTACGACTTGGCCACGCTTCTGCTGCGCTAACAACGCCAGCGTGGACCAAACGGGGCACTGGAGCGCACGCCGCTGCACGAGTCGGCCTTCCTGGGTCTGGAGAACTTTGTCCACTTGCTGCTGGAGTCCGGCGCCACGCCAACGCCTACGACGTCAAGAGGAAGACCCCCTTGGCCTTGGCTGCCGCAGAACGGACACCTGATAATGTCGTGGAGGTTCTGCTCCAGAAAGGTAGTAATGTGTAGAACCCGAATTAGCTAATTCTGTACAACATGAGTGCTTGTGTGTGTGACACTGCGACTGTGTTTTAAAGGAGCCCATGTGAAACTATGGATCGGAATCGGAGTTTGGCACTGTGTTGTTCGACGCCGCGGGCCTCTGGGAACCCTGACATCGTCTCCACACTTCTCTCGATCACGGCGCAGACGCCAACATCCCCCCTGTACAGCGGGACACCTGCCCATCCATCGGGTGGCGTACCACGTGGCACATAATGTGAGACGTGTCGTTTGCCCTGGCGTGTACATACAGTGTATTATGTGTTAATAGTCATAACAGCCCCTCACAAAAACGACTGCTGGTTCGATGCCCGGGCTCGTAGTTGTCGAGGTGTCCCTGAGCAAGACGCCGAACCCCTACCTGCTCCTGACGTGTTGGTTGTTACCCTTGCATGGTTGCACCACCATCGGTGTATGAATGGGTGAATGTGAGTGCAATACTGTAAAGTGCCTTGTATAGAAATGCTATATAATGCAATCCATTTGCAAATTGATTACTATGTCAATGGCTGAGGCCCTACGCTAGTTTAACAGTGCACTGGAACGCCTGATCCCCTGGCGACCAAGATAGAGGCGGTGAAGGAGAGCGGCATGAGCCCCTGCACTCGGCGGCCGGCGGGGTCGAGCTGCTGCTCCGCGCCGGGCCACGACCCCAACATGATGCTGCACCAGCGCGTGCGCCGCAACTACGACGACGGAGCGGCGCTCCGCCCTCTTCTTCGCCGTGGTCAACAATGACCTGCAGTGCGCGCGGCTGCTGCTGGAGGCGGGCGCCATGGGTGAACCAGGACCCGCCGTCAGCTGCCTGCAGGTGGCCCTCAGGCAGGGCAACTACGAGCTGATCAACGCCCTGCTCAGGTCCGGCCGCGAACGTCAACTACTACTCGCGCGTCAACACCACGCACTTCCCGTCGGCGGTGCAGTACGCGCTGAAGGACGAGGTGATGCTGCGGATGATCCTGAACCACGGCTACGACGTCAAGCGGTGTTTCGACTGTCCGTACAGCGCTACGTCCCACGACTACGCGCCGTGGACCTCCTCGTCGGTCATCAAAGACATGATGGTGAGACAAACACCGGCGAAGGGACGGGAGTGAGAAGAAGAGAGAGTGGATGTGTTGCTGTTTCTCAGCCCAGGTCTCTCTGTCTCTCTGTTTGTCGTTTCCTTTAGTTCTGTGAGGTTATAACCGTACAGTGGCTCAAGCAGCTCTCCGGTCAGGTGGTGCGGATGATGCTGGACTACACGGACCACGTGTCCTTCTGTACCAAGCTGACGGACACCTTGCAGGAGCAGAAGCAGTGGGGAGGAGATCTGTCACATTCAACGTGAGCGAGTGAAGCCAATCGTCCTTTTTTTAAGATCCGTCGACCTTTGACTATTGCAGTTTTTCACGGTTCACTCCGTTTCAGGGAACGCGAGGAGCCTGAAAACACCTGTGTCGACTGAGGATAAGAGGACACCTGAGCCAGCTGCGACTGAGATCCCCCGGTTCTTCATTGGCTATCTTCCTCTTCCTCCCAGGCTGAGGGATTTATCTTCGCTATATAAAGAGTATGATGTTTATAGTAGGGGCAGTATTTGTGGGTCTCTGACAATTAGAACAACACTGAATCCCTAACTGTGATTGTTAATGATAGCCAGGCAAATTTGTACATCTTTTTCAAAATGTAGATTGCTTTATATTGTAACCGGAGCGTGGCAAAATGAGTTTACTTTTAGAATAGTGATGTCCGACCTTGAGGATGTTATATCAAGTAAAAGAATAGATTTGTTTGTAATGTTTCTATAAACTGGGTTCCCCAAATGCACAGATAAGACAATAAGACGAAGACGTGAATTTCCCCCAAGCAACAATATTTATTTCACAAGGATAAACACTGCAGACATCGTGGGCTAAAACTAGATTTATTAAATTTCTATTTAAAAGTTATCACAAATAAGTTTATTACTTCTCGAACAGGATCACAATTTAGGCCACATGCTACACACAAAGTCTGCTGTATGTACTGTATGTATGAAGTCACTGATATCAACTTGACATTATTACATCATTTTGACACATTAATCCAAGATGGCATCCAGTAGAGTGAAAAGATGTTTTGTCAGTGAAAATTGTCTATAAAATACACCTTCTAATGTACAGCCGTACATTTTACTTTTTACACTATACTTGATCATTTAGTTCATGACATTACCATGACTTGGTTTCAATCAACCGCCCCAACAAGTCATTTGTGAATGTCTTCATGGACCAGTTGTCTACCATCATGGCCACTAAGCGCATGCTCTTCGGCTTCTCAGTGTGATGATGAGCGATATCTGCAAGCATGACAAGGGGAGTGAGCAAGGAGACGTACTCGTGGCGGTCGGAGTTATTGCAGAGGGCTCCGTCGATCTTGCGCTTAAAGCCAATCATTACAAGAGAGGGCTGTGTTGCTTGAGGCTCATTGTATGAGTCAGCCGGTAAAAGGGAGGCTCCTGCGCAACCTGACTGATGAGATAAAGGAGGACGTTGAGATAACGAGAGCTACGAATTGCTCCCAAGAATCCCGCCCTGCTGCTCATGCGGCCCTGGGGGATGATGCTGACCAGAAGAGCAAGATGAGAGCGGACGGAGGAGAGAGAGAGGAGAAGAGAGAGAGAGAGGAGAAGAGAGGAGAGAGATAGAGAGGAGGGGAGAGGAGAGGGAGAGGGAGGAAAGAGAGGAGAGGAGAGGAGAGGAGAGAAAAGAGAGAGGAGAGAGGAGGTGGAGAAGAGCACTCATTTACGGGGTGCACTCATATATGTAGCCGTGGACTTACTTAAGCGGTAGACTCAATAAGTTGTACCCGTGAAATGACACTCATTTACGGGGTGCACTCATATATGTAGCCGTGGACTTACTTAAGCGGTAGACTCAATAAGTTGTACCCGTGAAATGACACTCATTTACGGGGTGCACTCATATATGTAGCCGTGGACTTACTTAAGCGGTAGACTCAATAAGTTGTACCCGTGAAATGACACTCATTTACGGGGTGCACTCATATATGTAGCCGTGGACTTACTTAAGCGGTAGACTCAATAAGTTGTACCCGTGAAATGACACTCATTTACGGGGTGCACTCATATATGTAGCCGTGGACTTACTTAAGCGGTAGACTCAATAAGTTGTACCCGTGAAATGACACTCATTTACGGGGTGCACTCATATATGTAGCCGTGGACTTACTTAAGCGGTAGACTCAATAAGTTGTACCCGTGAAATGACACTCATTTACGGGGTGCACTCATATATGTAGCCGTGGACTTACTTAAGCGGTAGACTCAATAAGTTGTACCCGTGAAATGACACTCATTTACGGGGTGCACTCATATATGTAGCCGTGGACTTACTTAAGCGGTAGACTCAATAAGTTGTACCCGTGAAATGACACTCATTTACGGGGTGCACTCATATATGTAGCCGTGGACTTACTTAAGCGGTAGACTCAATAAGTTGTACCCGTGAAATGACACTCATTTACGGGGTGCACTCATATATGTAGCCGTGGACTTACTTAAGCGGTAGACTCAATAAGTTGTACCCGTGAAATGACACTCATTTACGGGGTGCACTCATATATGTAGCCGTGGACTTACTTAAGCGGTAGACTCAATAAGTTGTACCCGTGAAATGACACTCATTTACGGGGTGCACTCATATATGTAGCCGTGGACTTACTTAAGCGGTAGACTCAATAAGTTGTACCCGTGAAATGACACTCATTTACGGGGTGCACTCATATATGTAGCCGTGGACTTACTTAAGCGGTAGACTCAATAAGTTGTACCCGTGAAATGACACTCATTTACGGGGTGCACTCATATATGTAGCCGGGGTGGCCGAGTGGTAATCACACGACGCCCACACACGGACACACACGGACACACACAGACCCCCAGAGCTCCAGAGCTCCAGAGCTCCAGACATACAGACCTCCAGACATCCAGACATCCAGACATCCAGAGATCCAGACATCCAGAGACCCAGAGACCCAGACACCCAGACACCCAGACATCCAGAGACCCAGAGACCCAGAGCTCCAGAGCTCCAGAGCTCCAGAGATCCAGACATCCAGACATCCAGACATCCAGAGACCCAGAGACCCAGAGACCCAGAGCTCCAGAGACCAAGACACCCAGACACCCAGACATCCAGACATCCAGAGACCCAGAGACCCAGAGACCCAGAGCTCCAGAGATCCAGACATCCAGAGACCCAGAGCTCCAGAGCTCCAGAGCTCCAGAGATCCAGAGATCCAGACATCCAGACATCCAGACATCCAGAGACCCAGAGACCCAGAGCTCCAGAGCTCCAGAGATCCAGAGCTCCAGAGATCCAGACATCCAGAGACCCAGAGACCCAGAGACCCAGAGACCCAGAGCTCCAGAGATCCAGACATCCAGACATCCAGAGACCCAGAGACCCAGAGACCCAGAGACCCAGAGACCCAGAGCTCCAGAGCTCCAGAGCTCCAGAGATCCAGAGATCCAGACATCCAGACATCCAGACATCCAGACATCCAGAGACCCAGAGACCCAGAGCTCCAGAGCTCCAGAGATCCAGAGCTCCAGAGATCCAGACATCCAGACATCCAGACATCCAGAGACCCAGAGACCCAGAGACCCAGACATCCAGAAACCCAGAGCTCCAGACACCCAGACACCCAGACCTCCAGAGCTCCGGACATCCAGACATCCAGACATCCAGGGGCACCGGCTCTCCCCTATACTTACCCGAGGTGGGGGACTCCCGAGGCGGGGGACTCACTCCCGGGGCGGACCCCACCACCTCATATATGTAGCCGTGGACTTACTTAAGCGGTAGACTCAATAAGTTGTACCCGTGAAATGACACTCATTTACGGGGTGCACTCATATATGTAGCCGTGGACTTACTTAAGCGGTAGACTCAATAAGTTGTACCCGTGAAATGACACTCATTTACGGGGTGCACTCATATATGTAGCCGTGGACTTACTTAAGCGGTAGACTCAATAAGTTGTACCCGTGAAATGACACTCATTTACGGGGTGCACTCATATATGTAGCCGTGGACTTACTTAAGCGGTAGACTCAATAAGTTGTACCCGTGAAATGACACTCATTTACGGGGTGCACTCATATATGTAGCCGTGGACTTACTTAAGCGGTAGACTCAATAAGTTGTACCCGTGAAATGACACTCATTTACGGGGTGCACTCATATATGTAGCCGTGGACTTACTTAAGCGGTAGACTCAATAAGTTGTACCCGTGAAATGACACTCATTTACGGGGTGCACTCATATATGTAGCCGTGGACTTACTTAAGCGGTAGACTCAATAAGTTGTACCCGTGAAATGACACTCATTTACGGGGTGCACTCATATATGTAGCCGTGGACTTACTTAAGCGGTAGACTCAATAAGTTGTACCCGTGAAATGACACTCATTTACGGGGTGCACTCATATATGTAGCCGTGGACTTACTTAAGCGGTAGACTCAATAAGTTGTACCCGTGAAATGACACTCATTTACGGGGTGCACTCATATATGTAGCCGTGGACTTACTTAAGCGGTAGACTCAATAAGTTGTACCCGTGAAATGACACTCATTTACGGGGTGCACTCATATATGTAGCCGTGGACTTACTTAAGCGGTAGACTCAATAAGTTGTACCCGTGAAATGACACTCATTTACGGGGTGCACTCATATATGTAGCCGTGGACTTACTTAAGCGGTAGACTCAATAAGTTGTACCCGTGAAATGACACTCATTTACGGGGTGCACTCATATATGTAGCCGTGGACTTACTTAAGCGGTAGACTCAATAAGTTGTACCCGTGAAATGACACTCATTTACGGGGTGCACTCATATATGTAGCCGGGGTGGCCGAGTGGTAATCACACGACGCCCACACACGGACACACACGGACACACACAGACCCCCAGAGCTCCAGAGCTCCAGAGCTCCAGACATACAGACCTCCAGACATCCAGACATCCAGACATCCAGAGATCCAGACATCCAGAGACCCAGAGACCCAGACACCCAGACACCCAGACATCCAGAGCTCCAGAGCTCCAGACATCCAGACATCCAGACATCCAGAGACCCAGAGACCCAGAGCTCCAGAGATCCAGAGATCCAGAGCTCCAGACATCCAGAGACCCAGAGACCCAGAGCTCCAGAGATCCAGAGATCCAGACATCCAGAGATCCAGACATCCAGAGATCCAGACATCCAGAGACCCAGACATCCAGAGCTCCAGACATCCAGAGACCCAGAGACCCAGACATCCAGAGATCCAGACATCCAGACATCCAGACATCCAGAGACCCAGAGACCCAGAGACCCAGAGCTCCAGAGATCCAGACATCCAGACATCCAGAGACCCAGAGACCCAGAGACCCAGAGCTCCAGAGATCCAGACATCCAGACATCCAGACATCCAGACATCCAGAGACCCAGAGACCCAGAGACCCAGAGCTCCAGAGATCCAGACATCCAGAGACCCAGAGACCCAGAGCTCCAGAGCTCCAGAGATCCAGACATCCAGACATCCAGACATCCAGAGACCCAGAGACCCAGAGCTCCAGAGCTCCAGACATCCAGACATCCAGACATCCAGACATCCAGACATCCAGAGACCCAGAGACCCAGAGCTCCAGAGCTCCAGAGATCCAGAGCTCCAGAGATCCAGACATCCAGACATCCAGACATCCAGAGACCCAGAGACCCAGACATCCAGACACCCAGAGCTCCAGACATCCAGACATCCAGACATCCAGGGGCACCGGCTCTCCCCTATACTTACCCGAGGTGGGGGACTCCCGAGGCGGGGGACTCACTCCCGGGGCGGACCCCACCACCTCATATATGTAGCCGTGGACTTACTTAAGCGGTAGACTCAATAAGTTGTACCCGTGAAATGACACTCATTTACGGGGTGCACTCATATATGTAGCCGTGGACTTACTTAAGCGGTAGACTCTCATATTATTATTAAGCGATACTTACTTTTGCTAGGTAGGCGGCTACTCGTTAGGATTTGTTTTGTGACCCACTTGACAAGTTCTCCCTCCCATATATAGACTTACTTCCTGTATAGTCTTACACATGGGTACTCCTCAACCTCTTACAACGGTTGTTACAGATGAGGTCTAATCAATACCTAAAACCAACTGTACTTGTATCCGTTAGGTTTCCCGTGAGACTCACCTTCGGGGCGCTGGTGTCGATCTGATGTCTCAGTCTTCAATATCTCAGTGGTCCTGGAGAGGGCTCAATAATAGATTGGTTCTACACCCGGTTTTGGTTTAATCCCAGTTCCTTATTTGCAAGGTGGGATTAGTTTTATTCTTTTGTTAAACGAGTTAAATCAAAATAATAATTTTAAAATAATAAGCAAAGCAAAGCGATGTATGTATTCAAAGTTTATCTATATTATCTGTTGTAATGGTATTTATAGTTTATCTATATTATCTTCCTCTGTTTAGAGTGTCCTATTCTAATATCCCTTATCCAGGGTGCTAAGTTAGCCTCTTTCGAGGGTTTGTGCTATTGCTAGTTAGTTCTTAAAAGAACTGAGTCTGATAATAGGTATCGAACTCTAACCTCCCTTTTTTCCCCCTTCCTCCGCCTCCGGAGTCCCTATATTTATACCCCAAGATTGGGTATCTGCGTGCGCAGGCTCGTATATATATTTTTTCAATGCCCGTTGACAGCATCCTCTGTAACTTTCCATCGTGTACAGATACATGCCTGGGTTTCTGATTTGCATATCACACCTATAGTATGACAGGATATACACGTTGTGTTCGTGTTGCGTGCGTAGCTTTGGTACCAAAAAAAAATAGGTTTCCAAGAAATAAAGTTATAATAAGTTCTCGGCCTTTCAGTCACATATGTTATACAGAATTACTAAGAAATCCAGAATTATGCATTGTCAAAACACTTCATAATATAATAATAATAATAATAATAATAATAATAATAATAATAAGGAGGAAACGTGTGTGTGTGTGTGTGGGAGGTGTGAGGTATTTCTATTTATGTCATGCCTCGTTGTAGGTGAAACCTTGGTATAAAAAAAACTAAGGAAATAGGTTCACAATAAGTTCACGGCGTTTCAGTCAGAATTATGCATTGCTAAAGAAATAAGCCTTATAGTCACATATGTTATACAGAATGATGCATTGTTATGGGCATCATTCAACAAGAGGTAACATGATATTGAGCACGTGATATTGAGAATATTAAATATTAAATTCCAAGAACGAAAACGAAAGAAAACACACGATGTTACACAATGCTTGTCCAAGCTCAGTGTTCCAGGAGCACTGGCGGCCCCTGTTGCCTCCCTCTAGAACCGCCCATGAGTGTGTCATACACACACACACACACACACAGTACTGTGTGTGTGTGTGTGTGTGTGTATGTGTGTGTGTGTGTGTGTGGTGTGTATGTGTGTGCGTGTTGTGTGTGTGTGTGGTGTGTGTGTGTACAGGTGTGTGTGTGTATTAGTGTGTGTGTGTACTACACACACACACACACCAGCACACACAACAGGAGCTGTGTTCCTCCACCGCCATGAGCAGCCACGGCCGCTAGGGGGCGCGGATGTTCCCCGCATGTCAACAACAGTGACAGCCGCGTTTTTCGCAGGAGCATCAGCAGCAGCCAGCAGCGGCGGCTTAGTTGGTTGGTTGGCTGGTCGGTCGGTCGGGGTCGTCGATCGGAGGAGGACAACGTGTACGTCACACTCACAATGGCGGAGGTCGGGTGAGGAGGAGTAGGAGGAGGAAAATGTGTGTGTGAAGCGCGGCGGCACTGACTGTACTGTACTGTACTGTACGGTACTGAAGCGAAGCAGCGAAATCCCGCACAGCCGCCCCTTCCTTTCCCTCCCTTCTCTCCCTTCTCTCTCGCTCTCTCTCTCTCGCTCGCTCCCCCGCAACAAAAATGGCGCTGAATCACCCCGGCGTGGAGGGGAAGAGGAGGACGACGACGACGACGGCGGCGGCGGCGGAGGACGCGGCGGACGAGGCGGACGCGGACGCGGAGACGACGGACGCGAGGAGTAGTAGGGGTAGTAGTAGTCTGCCGTCCTCCACCTCCACCACCACCACCAACCAAAATGGCGATCGGATTGTGATTGTACGCGAAGACGGGCAGCAGCAGCAGCAAGAAGGAGAAGGAGACGGAGACGACGACGGCGAAGAGGAGCAGGAGCGCCGGCGGAGGAGGAGGAGGAGAAGCGGGCAGACGACGACGGCGACAGACGCCGCCGTCACCACCACCGCTACCGCCGCCGCCGTCGCCGCCGTCACCCACCAGAGTTCCCGCGGCGGCAGTAGCAGCAGCGGCGGCGGCCAGAGCCAGAGCCACAGAGGCCGGGGAGACGAGCTGCTGCTGCCGCCGCGGAAGAGTTTCCAGATCCCCAGGATGAAGATGAAGGAGCGGAGAGGTTGTGGATCTCCTCTCCCCTCTCCTCCCTCGATTCTAGTCTATTCTATTCTAGTTTGATCCCTGACCTGCTTAGTGGTGTGGTTAGCAGGGTTAGCTGTTTAGTGTAGTGTAGTTTAGTGTGGGTGGGGGGGAACCGTACATTTAGTTTGAGTGGCTTACAGTGGCTTTGGTGATGTGTGGCAATGGATGGATGGATGGATGGATTGTTGGCCTGCTAGGTGGCTTGGAGCCCCGGATCGAGACTCTCTCTCTCTCTCTCTCTCTCTCTCTCTCTCTCTCTCTCACACACACACACTCTACACACACACATTGGCCTTGCTGTGGCCCATGTGAACAACACATGATTATGATGATGATGATGATGATGATGATAATAATCGTAATTCGTTTGGATTTGGTCACATCCATACATTACATTATGCTTGCACATGACGTAATTGACCACACGCCTCCATGTTGAACGCAAAGGATCATTGCACTGGTAGTTGGTTCTGCAGGTTTTTTTTGGGGGGGGGGCGGGTCATTGTTGCACAGTCACTAATAGTGGAATAATAATAATAACAACAACAACAACAACAACTTAGGTGATCTAGGTGTATGCACATTACCTTGCTGCTGAGTCTATAGCTAGGCTCGTACAATCAGTAGTACTGTGCTGTACTGTACTATGCACCCCCCCACCACCATGGTGCAACTTGATGTGCAACAAGCATCTAGAAATGAGTGGATCATAAAGTTTCACAGCACCACCACCACCACCACTACTACTACTACCACTGTTTATGCTATGTGTGTGTGTGTGATCATTGTGGACGCCATAGTCAACAGAGGGTGCTTCATTCAAGTCTATTAAGACATGCACTCTGCACAGACCCCTTGTCCATGTGACAATCTGACATGTGCCAAGTGTATTTTAGGGTTTGCATGCATTGCACTGAATGAAAGCTGCATGTCTGTCTGTCTGTCTGCATGTCTGTCTGTCTGCATGTCTGTCTGCATGTCTGTCTGCATGCATGCAAAGGTTGCACATGACCACGACTGCAAGGTTGGCTGTGTGTGGCATTAGGTAAACATTCATCCCAAGGCTTCGCAGGTCATGCATTGCGACGACACCGTTTGTGTAGGCCCTATGCAAGTAAGTTAGTCCCATGCCTCACCACAGTGAGTAGCAGAAGTGTTAACTGTGCGTTTAAACCGCACCTGTCGCAGCTGAGGTGGAAACTTCACCAGACCACAGTCCAGTAACTCATTCGTCGTGTGTGTCACTTTGTAGTATGTTCACAGTGATCCGTGCATGCATGTGATCGACAGCTCATTGTCTGTCCCAGACGATTGCTTCAAGTCGTACACTGATTGTCTTTTCCCTTGTATGTCAACACACTCACGGCAGTAGGCCATGCTAATCAACCTTTCTCACGTTAAAACCTCCTTCGATCATTTCAAGAGCGTACCTTCTCATCGTAATTAATGACATGGGCGTCACTATAGGTCGATATCTTTCATGGTATCGACAGTGCAATACCATTCAAAGACACATTAAAGGGTAATATTGAATTATTGCCCAGCCAGCCCTACCTACCGTTAGTTTTGTTTTGGTTTGGGCCACATTGCGCTTACTTTCTCCTCCATAGACGTGCACGTGTATACACACACCACCAGACATGCATATGGGGTATGTCGTACATGGGGACGCACCTGTGCATATCTGGGCCTTATATGTGGTATCGTTGCCTGGCGTCTACGCATAGCTCTGATAACCTTCTTTTTTTTTTTTATCATACTTCTTATGTTGCCAAGTCAAAACTGCTATTCAGCCAAAAGAGTACAATGGTATCTTTTATATGGAAGTCAAATTAATAGGCAAATTAAACCTGACTTTTGTGTGGCAGATCCATAGGACCACTGCCAAGACATGTAATGCACGTGTCTTTTCTCACCATTGATCACACAGCTGTGCTGCGTACGTGCATGTGTGTACGCACTCATTTGTTTATCCAAAGTTTATTGCAGCCATCAAGTCCGGTTAAGCGGACCCGAGAAAAGCGTAGCTGTCCCTTTCTTTGCCTGCGGTTGTATACGTTTTCTAATCCGTGTATCTCTCTCTCTCTCTGGCTGGTGCAGGGCTGTATCAGTGCCTTCCACCTGACAGCCGGGAGTTTGAGGACCTGGTGAAGATCCTCTCTTCCTTCTACCTGGACTCGTCGTCACGCGGGACCTTCTCCTACTGCAAGGCCAAGCTCATCCACAACGAGCTCCTGGAGAAGGAGGTACGTGCCTGCCCCCCTCGCCTTGCTCAGGAGGAGACTGTTTGTATATATGTGTGTGTATTGAGTTGTTGACCGTATGTGAAGTCCTTCTGTATGACACTGTGCATACAAAGGCTAGTCCAGCCACAGAAGAGTACCTACGATGAATAAATATTGACTGGGAGTGTCGTCGCTTGTTTCTACAAATTGGTTGCTTTTCGGTGTATTGTGTCCAACGTGTGTCGCGGGCCCCACAGTAAACGTCGATCATCTTAACGCCAGATCTGTGTTCACTCCGCTTGTCCGCAGTTCATCGAGAAGCGGAGAGAAATGAAACAGGAGGGCCGGACCGAACTGGAGATGGCCGAGTCCTACTGCTTCCTCTATCCGGACAAGTCCAAGGTTGTGCCCAAGCCTACAGCCTACAGCCCTACTGAAAAAGAAATGAGCGATTGTGTGCGGTGCTGATCAGCGCAGAGGCTTGACTTGGTGTGTTTGTTTCCTCCTGTGCTTCTAGCTGCAATGGATCTGTGAGAAGGGGCTGTCGGTGGGCCACTCCAGAATCACGACACTAGGAAACCCATCCGTGGGTGAGTTGCTGTGGAGTCCTTTCTCTTGTTGTTGTTGTTGTTTTCCCTCATCTTCTCTACACCAACTGGATGGAGATGGACTGAGAAGTACTGTGTCAGACTGTGTGTGGGTGTGTGCGTCTTTTTACAATATCGCCATGTGTTAGGCTAATTGCACTCTTGATACATAGAACTGTACGGCGGTGCTGCTAGCCTCCTGACTCAACAACCGGCGTATTCTTTATTCTGTAAGCTACGAATGTGTGGAGGTGGCTGGTTAGTTGATGTACTGGGGATGGGGGTGGGAAAGTGGTTCCTAGTGTTAAAGCAGAGTAAATATTTTAAATAGTTGTCGGCACCGTAGACTTTTCCCCCTTAAAGATGTTCTTCCAAAACAGTCTTAATTGAATTTTGTCAAGTTTGGTTAACTTGAATGCATCGGTTTTGGATGCAAGAAATGCTAAAATATTATTGACGGCTCTTTGTCACCGTCTGTGATAGTTGTCACTCAGTTACACACGTATCAAACTTCAGTTGTTGTCTTGTCATTTATCCAGCCCAATGTGTGCGTCACACCCCCTCTGAAGCCCGGCTGGTCAATTTTTCCTTTGGTGCCGGGAACAGGATACTCTCCTAACCACTGATTTGAATATTGTATCCATCAGGGAAATTTTTAAATGTGACTTATCTCGTTGAATTGCGTTCCAGTTTGGCGACAGGGCACTTTGTAATTTACCGAAAAATCTGCAGCCACTCAGCCTCAACGTTGACAGACTAACCTGTTCCCTACTGCGGCAGCCACACACAATGCGTGACTGTGCGATGGCGAACGCTTTTGTCGACTTGAATAGTAAAACAAATCTGTTGCGGGCAATGTTGACATTGTGGCGGTCCGTGTCAACGTATGGGATACACTGGGACGTGTAAATGGTAAATGGATTGCATTTATATAGCGCTTTTATCCCAAGCGCTTGACAGTTGCCTCACATTCACCCATTCATACACCGCCAGTGGGGTCAACCATACAAGGTAACAACCAACACGTCAGGAGTAGTTAGGATTAGGCGTCTTGCTCAGGGACACCGACACAGCCCGGGGATCGAACCAGCAGCCTTCCCGTTGCCAGACAACCGCTCTTACCTCCTGAGCCCCTGCCGCCATGCAGACATGTACTAGACGGGTTCTTGGTGATATGAGGGTGGTTGTTTGGAGCAGCCGTGGTGGTGGTGGTGGTGGTGGTGGTGGTGGTGCACCTGTTCTGTGTCATTTTCTGTGGTCCTGTGGCACAAATCTTTAGCGGGTCGACCTGATGAAGTTAAGCTAGGAGTCACCAAATACGTTTCCTAGCAACGGCTCACAATGACCCCTTCTCTTGGCGACGCGCACGTTAATTGTCGGCCCTCAGCTGATCCGGGGCGCTTTGCTAGTGATCGCGCTATATCTTGAGCTACCCAAGTCAATTCAGTGACGATTATTTTTTTAACAGAATGTCTTTCTATTTGTTTTGTCATTTCAGGCATTTACCTCTCCAAATACGCCGATTTGCTTCAAATCAATCCATTTGAAGCGAGTTCATCCGGGGACGTGATCATCTTTAAAGTCATGAGGGTATGTGAATTTGACGTAGTAGCAGCCGTAACAGAAACGCGTGAGACTTACACTCACGGGATGAGTTCCTGGCATCCAGTATGTAACGCAAGAACGTTTTTATTTATTTAAAAATCTTTTATCACCCCAGGGCCGGTTAAAGCACGTCCACGAGAACATGCCCAAGAACGCGATGGAGCCCACGCCCAAGTTCGACTGTCACGTTTCCAAGAACGCCAACAAGGTCACGACACTACTGTCCTACCGCGCTTTTGAACTCACGCAGGTAAAGAGAGATCTTGTTGCGGTTTTATGGTGCATGTCTGCTCAGTGTCCATCTCTCTCTCTCTCTCTCTCTCTCTATTTTTCTGACATCTGTTGTCTTTTTCCTGAACGTTCCAGCAATACTTCTTTGAGTTTGCGTTCGATGAGATCAAGGTACGGCCGAGACACATCTGTCCCTACGCCGTGGTTTCCTTCCAGTACAAAGGCAAGGAGACGGGCCCCTTGCCATCCACTGTACACAGGTACGTCTTCGATGCTCAGAGTTAAATGGTAAATGGATTGCATTTATACATCGCTTTTATCCAAAGCGCTTTGCAGTATTGCCTCACATTCACCCATTCATACACCGACGGCGGTGCCAACCATGCAAGGTAACAACCAACACGTCAGGAGCAGTTAGGGTTAGGTGGTGTCTTGCTCAGGGACACCTCCACACTTAGCTAGGCAACAACCACTCTTACCTCCTGAGCTACTACCGTCGAGAGTTGCGGTTATGACTTAAAAATAGGGAATGTAGGGAATGTTTGGAAAACAAGAAAGAAAAACAAGTAAAAAAGGAAAAACGGTTTTCTATTGCATGATATTTATGCAATATTTTTTCCCCCCTTCCCTTCACAGGTTCAACACAATACCCCCTGAAGTTCGGAGAGGTACGTTGCTATTCATTTACCTCTATTCTCATCAACTAAGTATATGTTTAGCCCCCACCAGCCAGTACTGTACAAGGTGGGGGGGGGGGGGGGGGGTCTATGGACCGCCATGACAGCATGCCGCTATGTTTAACACGTTGGGTCACATGGGGCCACCGCTTGGGAGGCCTCTGCAAACCGTACCGATACGTTTCAACAAAAGTGGCGTGCACATGTTATATGTGTGTATTAGGGCTGTCAATTTCCCTGAGAATACAGGTCGAATGCGACTACTACACGGAAATGATCAGTAGTCGAACGATAGTCGACTATGTAGGTTTACATGTTATATTACGCAAGTCGTGCTAACAACGCTTAGAATTGCCAGGTGCGTTGCGTGCTTTATCCACGAGAGGGAAATAACCGATAGAAAACCATAGCGCCGTGCGTTTGTTATGGCTGTACAAGTCGTGTTTGACCATAATCAAAGAACGCGGACAAAAGAAATGCCGTGTCTCACAAGATGAAAAAAATAAAATGTATTACATCATCTTATCTGCGTCCGACTGCAGCATAAGTTATGTGTATCGCGAGATTTGCGATCAGCTGACGGTTTGGCAGTCGACCGATCTTTACATAGTCGACCTGTATTCGACTTTTGAATTTGAACCTGACAACCCTAGTATGTATTACCATCGTCTACACAAGGGTGAAAAAACAAATATTGGAACAATACAAAATAATTGACGCTTATCACGGTATGCACCGCTGCTAATATCTTTTCAAGTGTGCTTTGCAAGTTTCTACAGGGGTGTCTGTGAGTTATTCATTCACGTGACCACACCATTCTGCCCGCCCGTCTTCTGTCTTCTGTCCGTGTCTCTCCTGGCTGACCTTTGACCCGTGCACGCAGGGAAGAACTACTTGGTGTGGAGCGGGCTGCTGGCGAACAAGGACCAGGAGCTGTTCCCCGCGTGTATCCGCTCCTCGGGGCGACCCTACCTGCCTTTCAACCTGTGAGTAAGCCCACCCCCCCCCCCCCCCCCCCCCCCACCACCGCTTAGCACCACCTGCTTCTACACTGCTGCTAACTGCATCTCCTAGCATAGATTCCCTTCGCTATTGTACTGCAATTCAAAAGAACTCTGCGTTCAACTCAACTACTGACATCATTGCGTTTGCACTGCAAGTTCAAACTCGGAGGGGTGGAGTTGCTATTATCGCCGTGAAGTTTAAAGCAAACAAACACGTGGTGTGCATAATTACACTTCAAATTGTGCGTTGAAACGTCAACAAATAATAACTTCATTCTTATTGACGATGAAGGTTGACTTTTTGTTGTTTGCTTGCAAGTCGGGAACGAAACCGGAGCTCTGAAATTTGACCGCTGAATTTACAAACCTGTAATTCTGAGTTCAGTCCGTTCAGAGCTCTGAGTCGTCTCGAACGCAGTAACAGTCAGAATCTGGGGCCGAATCGGCTTTATTGCCAAACAAGGAATGTGCTTCTGTGAAATTGGTGCATAACATTGGACATTAAACAGAAAGTGATGAAATATAGAAATAAAAAAAACGGCCACCATCATATGTTCCCTTTTTGCCGGGCTGTGTTTCCCCTCCTGACCACTGGGGGGTGTTGAATGACCCCTGGCAGGCCGGAGAAGCTGGAGGTGAGCCAGGGCATGCAGCTGGATCAGGTGAAGAGGAAGATTCCCTCGGTGCTCTTCTGCTGGGACATGTACAACATGTCGCGGGAAGGTCAGTAGGATCACACCACCACCCCCTGGCGGTCTAGCTTTCTAATGCTGCATTCAGGCAAGCGAGCCATTGAACTTTTTGCAGAAAAAGCCGCTTTTGCATTGACTAGATGCACGCTTCCCCCAAAAGTGATCCTGAACATGTTTTTTTTTTTTTTTTTGCCAACAAAGTCACCGACACGTTATGCTAATGCTAATCCGGGTCGGTTCTTTCATTTCACATCAACCCCCTTGTGGTCAGCTCCAATAACATCCGTCAGATCAGCCCCCCATCTCCTAACGTGCGTTCTCACTGCCCCTAGTGTTCAAGTACGGCATGTCCTGCAGCCTGTTTGACGTGGTGGAGGGCAAGGGCAAGGCGGTCAGCGGCAGCCTGGCGGGCCTGGTCCACAAGCTGGAGAGAGACAGGATGGTAAGTAAGGGACAAGGAAGTGACGGTGAAAGTGGCGTCGGTTGGCGTTTGTCGCGATGGCTGAGAGACGGACGGCGCCGTGACATGTGAACAAGTCCTTCCTGCATGAAACCTATTCATCACTCCCATTCTACAATTGGTGTCCTCCAAATAAATCTCCCCTTTTTTAAAGGTACTATATGTAAGAATCAGTGCATTCTGAGCTCCGTGGAGTTGAGACAATAACAATCAGAAACTAATGTTATGCTCTTTGTAAGTCGCTTTGGATAAAAGCGTCTGCCAAATGCCCTAAAATGTAAATGTAAATGTAAATGTTAGTTCTAGCAGGTTGTAGCAGGTTTGTGGTTGAAGTTAAAACATGAGATCTTCCCCGACTCTCTCTGTTGTGTAGAACAGCTTTTGGGCTGATTTCTCTAATATTGGAGTCGGGTCAGATTTCGCGGAAAAAAGGAACAAAGTGAGATGTAAGCGCGGATAATGAAAAAAAATATATCTAATATTTCAATATTTTTTTAAAAATGTACAAGGGTTTAATTATGATTAGAACTAACATTAGTTTCTGATTGTTATTGTCTCAAGCCACTGAGCTCAGAATCCACTGATTCTTACTAATAGTACCTTTAAGCTTTTTAATGAGGCTAAATTGCCAAATTGCCGACGGTCGGTACATGACTGCTAATGAACCACTTTGTCACACGGCACCGCTTTGTTCTAAACCTTGTAAAGGGTTTTTTTTTAATTTTTTTTTATAACTGTTGTAGCCGCCTGTTTTCTAACGGCGATGGTACGACTCACGCTGTTGCTTTGTCCTGTTCTTCAGGTGCTGGTGAAGCCCCCTCCCGACCGGGGCTTTCCTGTTCCTGTTGTCTTCAGTGCAGATGGTCAACAATAAAGGTGGGTGTCTCACTCGCTCATTCCCACCACCACCACCACCACTCCACCACCACCACCTCCACAGTCCAACAGCTGCCTGCCTGTTGTCTCTGGACATTGAGGAAGTTGTTTTTCTTGTGGTTTTCTCCAGAACAACGAGACGCTTTGAGAAGGGCCTGCAGGCCTTGTTCATTTTCAAGAGTCCCAGGGTGGTCGTGAAGTATGGTAAGTATGCTTCTATGCTCCTGTATCCGTCATTCATCCCATCCATCCATCCATCCATCCGTGCACTTTTGGTTGCATTTAGCATGCGAGGAGTCAGACGTGTAGGGCTGCCCTCGGACTCAAGATAACGATGGCGGTCGCTAATTAAAAGCCTAATTAATTAAAAGTCGCGCCTAGTAGTGGTTAATTCAAGCCGTTCATGATATTCATTTCGGTATTTAAATATACATTTTTTTCAGGCAAATCTCTCTGTGAGCATTCATTTCAATATTGAGACTGATCTGGACGGTGTACACCACTTCCTGTGTCTGTTGGTTTCACAATAAATGCCCTCTAATGTTTCATACACGGTCCAGCCATATAGGTTTTGACCTAATAATTATTATTCGGAATGGGCTGCATAATATGTACATTTACTTTTGGTACTTTTAAGTATGTTTGAGACTAATATATTTGTACTTTTACTCGAGTAACATTTTAAATGCAGGATTTTTATTTGTAAACAGAGTATTTAAACAGTGTGTTCTCACTACTTTTACTCAAGTAAAAGAACATCAACCCGATGTTCAAGATCGGTTTGGTTTATTTGTGAACTATCTCCCTCTCCCTCCATCCCTCTCCCTCCATCTCTCGTCCCCTCTCTCCTCTTCCCCGCTCAGCGTCCCGGCTGTGTGAGCCCGAGACCCTGTCAGCGGACCCGGCGCCCCGCCGGCCTGCTGCCCTTCCTTCCCGGCGCTGCACTACTCGCTGTTTCAAGCTGCGCCAACCACCCCGGGCAAGGACCCGGGCGGCGGCGTGGAGCGCGCTCTCCACCGAGTACCTCACCCGCATGGACAGCCGGCGCCGGGCGGCCCTTCATTCATGCCCGACTACAAGCAGAACCTCGATGAGCGCACCAACATCCACCCGGCGCCCCTGCACAAGGCCAACCTGGACGGCCTGCTGCGCAACTACGTCCACGCCCCGCTCACGTACGCGCTGCCCCTGCACAAGGCCCGGAGCATCCTGAGAAGAGTCAGCGGCAGCCGTTGCCGTCGGCGCCGCCCTCCTCAGCCGCCAAGCCCCCGCGGAGTACAGCCCCGTGTCGGAGTGGGGCGGCTCGGACCGGGGCTCGGACCGCGTGGACTGGCAGGCCGCCGGGGGAAGCGCCTCCGCAGGACCGGCCGCCGGTCGAGCGACGCCGCTGGACGCGGCCCGCACCAGGAGAGCGGCCGGAGGCGGGGGCGGTAACGGCGGTGGGGGGTGGGGGACAGCGGGTCACCCCAACGGCGGGCAGTCGCAGCACGCGGCCCCGCCGGATCCCCAGATGACGGACGACGACGACGGACAGACGACGACGATGACGACGGCAGGCCCAGACTAGCTGCGCAATGTCACCAGGACCGACTACGACAAGGAGAAGATGGAAGCAGCTGCTGAAGCTGATCCAGCTGCACAAGAAGGCCCTGGTAAAGGAGCCGGCGAGGGGCCGCGTCGAGGCCAAGGAGGACGGCGGCGCCGGCGGGGGCAGCTGGGACCCCCTGGGGCTGAAGAGGCGACTGGGGGGCGAGGACCAGGGAGGCGTCAACAAACGGCAACGTGCAGACCCCCTGAGCAACGGGGAGTCCAGTAGAGGTGAGGGGGGGCGCTGGGCTGCTGTTACAGTAATGCAGGTTATCTATGTTTATGTTTTTTGGCTCTGTGGGATATGTTGGTAATGTGTAGGTTGTTGGTGTTCAATTTAGCGTTTCATGAGGGGCGGCAGTAGCTCAGGAGGTTAGATCGGTTGTCTGGCAACAGGACATTAAACAGAAAGTGATGAAATATAGAAATAAAAGAAACGGCCACCATCATATGTTCCCTTTTTGCCGGGCTGTGTTTCCCCTCCTGACCACTGGGCGGTGTTGTATGACCCCTGGCAGGCCGGAGAAGCTGGAGGTGAGCCAGGGCATGCAGCTGGATCAGGTGAAGAGGAAGATTCCCTCGGTGCTCTTCTGCTGGGACATGTACAACATGTCGCGGGAAGGTCAGTAGGATCACACCACCCCCTGGCGGTCTAGCTTCTAATGCTGCATTCAGGCAAGCGAGTCATTGGACTTTTTGCAGAAAAAGCTGCTTTTGCATTGACTAGATGCACGCTTCCCCCAAAAGTGATCCTGAACATGTTTTTTTTACCTTCTAGTTTAGCCAACAAAGTCACCGACACGTTATGCTAATGCTAATCCGGGTCGCTTCTTCATTTCACACCAACCCCCTTGTGGTCAGCTCCAATAACGTCCGTCAGATCAGCCCCCCATCTCCTAACGTGCGTTCTCACTGCCCCCTAGTGTTCAAGTACGGCATGTCCTGCAGCCTGTTTGACGTGGTGGAGGGCAAGGGCAAGGCGGTCAGCGGCAGCCTGGCGGGCCTGGTCCACAAGCTGGAGAGAGACAGGATGGTAAGTAAGGGACAAAGAAGTGACGGTGAAAGTGCGTCGGTTGGCGTTGTCGCGGTGGCTGAGAGACGTGTGAACAAGTCCTTCCTGCATGAAACCTATTCATCACTCCCATTCTACAATTGGTGTCCTGCAAATAAATCTCCCCTTTTTAAAGGTACTATATGTAAGAATCAGTGCATTCTGAGCTCCGTGGAGTTGAGACAATAACAATCAGAAACTAATGTTAGTTCTCGCAGGTTGTAGCAGGTTGTGGTTGAAGTTAAAACATGAGATCTTCCCCGACTCTCTCTGTTGTGTAGAACAGCTTTTGGGCTGATTTCTCTGATATTTGAGTCGGGTCGGATTTCACGGAAAAAGAACAAGTGACATGTAAGCGTGGATAATTATATAATATATATATTTCATAGCTTTTTTTAAAGTGTACAAGGTTTAATTATGATTAGAACTAACATTAGTTTCTGATTGTTATTGTCTCAAGCCCACGGAGCTCAGAATCCACTGATTCTTACTAATAGTTACCTTTAAGCTTTTTAATGAGGCTAAATTGCCAAATTGCCGACGGTCGGTACATGACTGCTAATGAACCACTTTGTACACGGCACCGCTTTGTTCTAAACGGTTCTTGTAAAGGGTTTTTTATTTATTTTTTTTAAACTGTTGTAGCCGCCTGTTTCTACGGCGATGGTACGACTCACGCTGTTGCTTTGTCCTGTTCTTCAGGTGCTGGTGAAGCCCCTGCCCGACCGGGGCTTTCTGTTCCTGTTGTCTTCAGTGCAGATGGTCAACAATAAAGGTGGGTGTCTCACTCGCTCATTCCCACCACCACCACCACTCCACCACCACCACCTCCACAGTCCCAACAGCTGCCTGCCTGTTGTCTCTGACATTGAGGAAGTTGTTTTTCTTGTGGTTTTCTCCAGAACAACGAGGACGCTTTGAGAAGGGCCTGCAGGCCTTGTTCATTTTTCAAGAGTCCAGGGTGGTCGTGAAGTATGGTAAGTATGCTGCTATGCTCCTGTATCCATTCATCTGTCCGTCCATCCATCCATCCATCCATCCGTGCACCTTTTGGTTGCATTTAGCATGCGAGGAGTCAGACGTGTAGGGCTGCCCTCGACTCAAGATAACGATGGCGGTCGCTAATTAAAAGCTAATTAATTAAAAGTCGCGCCTAGTAGTGGTTAATTCAAGCCGTTCATGATATTCATTTCGGTATTTAAATATACATTTTTTTCAGGCAAATCTCTCTGTGAGCATTCATTAATATTGAGACTGATCTGACGGTGTACACCACTTCCTGTGTCTGTTGTTTCACAATAAATGCCCTCTAATGTTTCATACACGGTCCAGCCATATAGGTTTTGACCTAATAATTATTATTCGGAAATGGGCTGCATAATATGTACATTTACTTTTGGTACTTTAAGTATGTTTTGAGACTAATATATTTGTACTTTTACTCGAGTAACATTTTAAATGCAGGATTTTTATTTGTAACAGAGTATTTTAACAGTGTGTTCTCACTACTTTTACTCAAGTAAAAGAACATCAACCCGATGTTCAAGATCGGTTTGGTTTATTTGAACTATCTCCCTCTCCCTCCATCCCTCTCCCTCCATCTCTCGTCCCCTCTCTCCTCTCCCCGCTCAGCGTCCCGGCTGTGTGAGCCCGAGACCCTGTCAGCGGACCCGGCGCCCGCCGGCCTGCTGCCCTTCCTCCCGGCGCTGCACTACTCGCTGTTCAAGCTGCGCCACCACCCGGGCAAGGACCCGGGCGGCGGCGTGGAGCGCCTCTCCTCCGAGTACCTCACCCGCATGGACAGCGGCGCCGGGCGGCCCTTCATCATGCCCGACTACAAGCAGAACCTCGATGAGCGCACCAACATCCACCCGGCGCCCCTGCACAAGGCCAACCTGGACGGCCTGCTGCGCAACTACGTCCACGGCCCCGCCACGTACGCGCTGCCCCTGCACAAGGCCCGGAGCATCCTGGAGAAGAGTCAGCGGCAGCCGTTGCCGTCGGCGCCGCCCTCCTCAGCCCCAGCCCCCGCGGAGTACAGCCCCGTGTCGGAGTGGGGCGGCTCGGACCGGGGCTCGGACCGCGTGGACTGCAGGCCGCCGGGGGAAGCGCCTGCGCAGGACCGGCCGCCGGTCGAGCGGACGCCGCTGGACCGGCCGCACCAGGAGAGCGGCCGGAGGCGGGGGGCGGTAACGGCGGTGGGGGTGGGGACAGCGGTCACCCCAACGGCGGGCAGTCGCAGCACGCGGCCCCGCCGGATCCCCAGACGACGACGACGACGACGACGACGACGACGACGACGCAGGCCCAGAAGCTGCGCATGTCCCAGGACGACTACGACAAGGAGAAGATGAAGCAGCTGCTGAAGCTGATCCAGCTGCACAAGAAGGCCCTGGTAAAGGGAGCCGGCGAGGGGCCGCGTCGAGGCCAAGGAGGACGGCGGTGCCGGCGGGGGCAGCTGGGACCCCCTGGGGCTGAAGAGGCGACTGGGGGGCGAGGACCAGGGAGGCGTCAACAAACGGCAACGCGCAGACCCCCTGAGCAACGGGGAGTCCAGTAGAGGTGAGGGGGGGCGCTGGGCTGCTGTTACAGTAATGCAGGTTATCTATGTTTATGTTTTTTGGCTCTGTGGGATATGTTGGTAATGTGTAGGTTGTTGGTGTTCAATTTAGCGTTTCATGAGGGGCGGCAGTAGCTCAGGAGGTTAGATCGGTTGTCTGGCAACAGGAAGGTCGCTGGTTCGATCCCCGGGCTCCTCCGCCTCCTAGCTAAGTGTCGAGGTGTCCCTGAGCAAGACGCCACCTAACCCTAACTGCTCCTGACGTGTTGGTTGTTACCTTGCATGGTTGACACCGCCGTCGGTGTATGAATGGGTGAATGTGAGGCAATACTGTAAAGCACTTTGGATAAAAGCGCGATATAAATGCAATCCGTTTACCATTCATGAAATGATTTCTGAAATGCATACCACACGGAGGATACTGACTTTGAATCATTGTGGGACGTGACAAAATTAGCACGCTAGCGGTTGCCCAAACAGGCTTAGACGTGGTGACTGTTAGCACAGTTGCTCATAGCTTTGGGACGGGATCTCTTAAACAAAGAACAGCGGTTCTGTGCTAAAGTCTCTGTTCTTCTTTGATGAAGCCTCACTCTTCCTTCTCACCTTAGCATACCACTTAACGCACAAAATCTCAATCTATCTCTGAATGGTGCATAATGCCTTGGGGGGGGGGGGGGGGGATCATGGATTATTGGTGCTTGAGTAGTGTTGCATTTCCGGCCTCCACCACCTGACAGAAGCTACTCGATGTACTGCATCTGAATATGATGTGGATCGCATTGATCCGATGGTCTCTTGACTGCTCCTTGAAATGTTGCTCACGCTGGGGATTCTAGAATCACACGGTTAATACCTCGATCAGAGGGTTCGCTCATTCTAATTCAGTAGTTGATGTTAATGTGGTGTGTGTGTGTGTGTGTGTGTGTGTGTGTGTGGTGTGTGTGAGTGTTGTGTGTGTGTGTGTGTGTGTGTGGTGTGTGTGTGTGTGTGTGTGTGGTGTGTGTGTGTGTGTGTGTGTGTGTGGTGTGTGTGTGTGTGTGTGTGTGTGTGTTTGATTACTATACGCACTGATTGTAAGATTGTAAAACAAACAGCGTCATCTTAATAACTCACTTAATTAACTGGACTGGACTGTTTGAACGCGTTTGAACTACCAATGCCCACCAAGGGACTGGTGTTGGAAATTAGCCTTCGGCTATAAACGCTTGTAGAGTAGATCGGTCACTTGCTTCTGTGACTGTCAATGTTTCTCTGTACTTGTCCCTAAAATAATAAATGAATACATTAATACTAGGAATACTAATGTGTGTGTGTGTGCTTTGCCAGGGGCCCAGGCGGACGACGCCACGGAGGAAGGTGGGCAGGGCTACAACCTGATGGCAGTGATGGAGAGCATGGGCATTCTACGACACGGACCTGCGGGCGTCCCCGCGGCAACGCCCACAGCTCCTCGTCGGCCGGCGAGACCCAGCGGCTGCTGAAGGTGCTGCTGGCCACCCTCAACAAGGCCATGTCCCAGGGGGGTGGGGGGGAGGCGGTGGGCGTCGACCACGGAGAGACGTCCAAGCAGGACGGCGGAGGGGGGGAGCCCGGAGGGAGGTGTCCGTCGCCGACCCGCACCCGAGGAAGCTGGAAGAGCCGCCCGTCTCCCAGACCAACTACGTAGAGGTGAGATAAGGCTTGGTTGTAAATCCAGTCGAACCAGTGACGTGTTTTGTGTTTTGTTTTGCTGGTTCGATCCCCGGGCTCCGCCTCCTAGCTAAGTGTGGAGGTGTCCCTGAGCAAGACACCACCTAACCCTAACTGCTCCTGACGTGTTGGTTGTTACCTTGCATGGTTGACACCGCCGTCGGTGTATGAATGGGTGAATGTGAGACAGCACTGTAAATCGCTTTGGATAAAAGCGTTATATAATAATACAAGTGCAAGTTACTTTTAATGACCACACAACCCAGGCCGGGGGTGTTGGGTTCTGTACGGTGTGTTAGCACAGATCTGCTCAACAATCCAAGACCGGGACTGGCAGACATCCACTCAAAATCAGGGTGCATGTGCGCACGTGTGCATTGTTAGAGCTATTACGGTAATGTGGAAGAAACTTTTTCTGTGTTTCTGAAGTAGAATGATTTGATTACTTGATCTAATCCGATGGCGACTAATGATGATGATGATGATGGTGGTGTCATTCCAGGAGGACATGGACTGTAGTCCCGGGAGCCCCTTCCCCCTGGGGTCACCCAGGGAGCGGCCCCATACCTCGGACCGCCCGGCCTGGAGCGGCCCCGCCCGTGAAGGTACGGCCCCCCGCCCCCCCCGCCCTAGCACAGCACAACACCCCATGTGACTGCGTGCACTCCAATGACACACAAGCACGATCACTGCCACTGATCACGTTTCCTGTGAGAGCGGTTATAGTCCAACATCTGTCTTTTCACTCTTCCAGAAAACGCTCAGCTGTTCCCTGAGCCCATGGCCCTGGCGGACGACCAGCCAGAGCTCAAAGTGCCTCCGGTGGTGGATGTGAAGAAGGCGCCCGCGGCCCGGATGGTGGCGGCCGCAGCCGCAACCGCGCCCCGAATGGCGGCGGCGGCGGTGGCGGCGACGGCCACACCCTCGCCCCGATTGGTGGCGGCAACATCGGTGGTGGAGGAGCCCGTGCACAGGCCCTCCATCAGTCTGGACACCATCCTCAAGCAGGAGGTGCACAGCCTCACCTCGGACATCCGGAGCCTCATGCGGAGCCAGCACATCGCCTACAACTCCCAGCTGCCCCCGGGGCTGACGGCGCGGCGCTCCTGGTGCAGCAGCTCCTTCTCGGACTTTGTGGTGCCCTTCGTCACCCCCGTGCCCGTCCAGGGACACGTCACAGCACTGTGCGAGAGGCTGGACCGGCTGGTGCCCCCGCCTCCGCCCCGGCCGCAGCCCCGACCCCCCGTGGCCAAGGTCGAGTCTTCGACGCCCGGCGCCGCCCCCACCCCCGCCGCCACCACGACTACTGTTGTCACGGCAACGCCGATGGCATTGGCGGCACCTGCCCCGGCTCCCAGCTCGGCCCCCAAAACCAAAGTTGAACCCCAGCCCCCCCTTTCCTCCTCCTCCTCCTCCTCCGCTGAGTCCAAGAGCTCTGCGGCCGCCCACGCCGACAGACCGGCCGGCACCAAAGACTCGCCGTCGACCAGGAAGCAATGCGAGGCCTCAGAGTTGCCCAAAGACGTCTATTCCCCCTCGCATGTCACTGACTCGCCAGATTCCCGCTCCAACCACCTCTCCTCGACCTCAATCTCAACCTCGGCACCCCTCGCCATCGCCGGCTCTGCCCCCGCCGGGCCCGGCCCCACCTCCGGTTCCGCCTCCGGTTCCGGCTCGGACCTGTTGGCCAGCAGCCTGCTCGGGCAGCTGAAGCCCGAGGTGTTCAGCAGCCTCATGGAGGTCTTCAAGGACGTCACCAAGAACATGGTGAAGTTCTACATCTACGCCGGCGAGGAGGCGGACGAGAGCTCCGTCTGCAAGGAGATCAAGGTACACCGCCGCCCAAATGACAAAACAATGAAAACAAGTTGATCCACTTGGGTTGAAAAGCCGCGTGACACTTTCGGGAAATGATTGTGACGGTGAATTACGCTGTGACCTTGATCAGTCAACGAGGGTGCACTTGAGGACATGCTGGAATTTAATGTTGTGGTTGATGGTTGTGGTTGAGGTCATGCGTGTTTATAGACATGTTTCTGGGCAACGTCACCACAGATAATGGGGCCGTATGATCGTTGATAGTCATTTTCAGGAATGCCATAATAATCCGCTAATGTTTTCCCATAAGTGAGCACTAATTAGTTTCCGTAATCTGTATTGGGGATGCGAGAAATACCCCCAAAAATGTGAATCAAATACAAATACATTTGCGCCAATAATCCGGATAGTAGGAGCCTTGATGTACGCTGATGCGGAAGTGCCATCACCTCCCATATTATTATAGTGCATTTATAGATTATCCAATCTATATAACGAGAAGATTAGTGATGTCCATGTCTCTTATTTTTCAATATGACTATTATACAGAATCTATAAATGCACTATAAGCCTAATATATGGAGGGGGTGGAGTGTCTTATACTTGCTTACTTACTTACTTACTTATACTGCCCCCCTGTGGTATCGACAAGCAATGTAAACAAGAGTTTCCAGACCACTTCCACTCTTAAGCCTCGGAGCCAGTCGATCTACAAAGCCTGTCTCATTACACACGCACGGAGTCTCCCGAGTGATTTAACTTCTTTGTTCGCGCCGCAACAACACTTGGGCGTGGTGTTAATCCGCTAAGCGAGCTCATACAACACATTGCAGACGCCGCAGGCGGAGAACAGGAATGACGCCGCTGGTTTCATCGCTTCACCGCATAATGGAACAGCAAACTGCCACTTGTGTGTCACCACACTAGATGTCATTGTCATTACACTCGAGATTTGTTTGTGCGCATAAAACTGGACACACACACTCTCGCGGTCGCAGGCGTCGAGTCTACAACCGGCGCAGAATGCCTCGGGCGCCGGGGAGCGTGCATTATGGGTAGTGTAGTCGCATTGGCAGCTTCCAACCGAGACGGAAGCGACGTAGGACTCGTCGTAATGCATCTGAATATGATATGATATATGATGTGTGATATGGATCGCACAGATCCATATCACATGGACTGCTCGTTGAAATGTTGCGTGCTCTGGGGATTCGAGAATCCCACAGTAAATATGCCTGGCCTTGATAAGGGACGCCTTCCAAGACCGTCATTTATTATGCGCAGTCACGGCAGACTCATCATATCTGACCTCAATTACAGTTTCAGTTTGGTATTTTTTTTTCGATTTATTTTTTATTATAAACTTTTATTGCAAGCCTTTGCTCTGCAGGGACCCTTGGCGGCGATGGGCCCACTCTTTGAGTCCGGTGCCTTTTTATATATAAATATATGGAAGAGGTTGATTAATAGCCCATAAGTCCTACAGTGTCACTGCTTTATTGTGGGACATCCCTCTGCACTCAAAATGTCTGCGTGAATATCCCCATTAGATTTATTAGAATATATTTCACAGACGTCCTTGTCAGTGCTCAGATTTGCCCACGTGTACGACAATGTCTCTCACGTCGCTGACTCACTGGTGTAGACTTGCTTTTTTTTTTTTTTTATCGCACCAACTAAAACGGGGGCGGCAGTATCTCAGGAGGTAAGAGCGGTTGTCTGGCAACTGGAAGGTTCTGGTTCTGCTGGTTCAATCCCCGGGGCTCCGCCTCCTAGCTAAGTGTCGAGGTGTCCCTGAGCAAGACACCACCTAACCCTAACTGCTCCTGACGTGTTGGTTGTTACCTTGCATGGTTGGCACCGCCGTCGGTGTATGAATGGGTGAATGTGAGGCAATACTGTAAAAGTGCTTTGGGTAAAAGCGTGATATAAATGCAATCCATTTACCATTAAAAATGTATATTAATATCTTTGTCTCTCTCTTCCCAAGGAGTACTTGATAAGCCTGGGCAACAGGGAGTGCAGCCCCCAGACCTTCCTGGAGAACAGCAGCAGCCTGGACAAACTGCTCATCATCATACAGAACGAGGACATCGCAGCACACGTCCATAAGGTGGGCGCCCTTCCTCTCCCTCCACTCCACTCCACTACCTTCATTATCATCCACTTCTCTTCCTCCCCCCCCCCCCGGTGTGGCTGGTAATGTGACCTCCCCCATACCAGGGTCTGAGCTAGAATGCAACCAGGTCTCATGGGGGGTGTGGCCAAAATCTTCCATCCCGATATGGGGAATTTAATATATTGATGATGATGTATATCAGGATATAGCATGTTTAGCATTAATTCAATGACAAGAACTTCAAATACTTCCAAAAACTGCAAATAATAACAATGCAGCTAGAACAGAAAATTAACATTAGGTCTGTCCTGCTAACATTAGGTTTGTCCTGCTTAACATTAGGTCTGTCCTGCTTAACGTTAGGTCTGTCCTGCTTAACATTAGGTCTGTCCTGCTAACATTAGGTCTGTCCTGCTTAACATAAGGTCTGTCCTGCTTAACATAAGGTCTGTCCTGCTAACATTAGGTTTGTCCTGCTATAACTTCAGGTCTGTCCTGCTAAACATTAGGTTTGTCCTGCTTAACATTAGGTCTGTCCTGCTTAACGTTAGGTCTGTCCTGCTAAACGTTAGGTCTTGTCCTGCTAACATTAGGTCTGTTCTGCTAACATTAGGTCTGTTCTGCTAACATTAGGTCTGTCCTCCTTAACATTAGGTCTGTCCTGCTTAACATTAGGTCTGTCCTGCTTAACATTAGGTCTGTCCTGCTTAACGTTAGGTCTGTCCTGCTAACATTAGGTCTGTCCTGCTAACATTCGGTCTGTCCTGCTAACATTCGGTCTGTCCTGCTAACATTAGGTCTGTTCTGCTAACATTAGGTCTGTCCTGCTATAACTTCAGGTCTGTCCTGCTAACATTCGGTCTGTCCTGCTAACATTAGGTCTGTCCTGCTAACATTAGGTCTGTCCTGCTTAACATTAGGTCTGTCCTGCTAAATGTTAGGTCTGTCCTGCTAACATTCGGTCTGTCCTGCTAACAGCCTGTTGCACTGACTGGTTAGGAGTGAAAGAACGATCCCTCTCTCTGCGTTCCTTCTTGATAATTAAGTTTTTTTTTCCCTTGGGTGGTCATAAAATGTGGCCCCCTGAAGCCCTTTTGAAACGGTACCTGTTTATTAAGTGCGATACAAATAGAATGTACTCTACTGGACACCCCCCCACCCCCTGTGCAGATCCCAGCCCTGGTGTCGCTGAAGAAGTTGCCCGCCGTCAGCTTCGCCGGCGTGGACACGCTGGACGACGTCAAGAACCACACCTACAACGAGCTCTTTGTGTCCGGCGGCTTCATCGTGTCCGACGAGTTCGTCCTCAACCCCGACCTGATCACGCACGGTAAGCCCCTGTGTTTTGCGCTTGTGCCTTCATGCTCCCGCGGCGCGTCGATGTGTACACAAGGGGGCAGTATCGCGCTTCCAACCACAACATGAACCGTCCGCGAACCGACGACCAAGAGCCAATCCGCAAACGTGAAACGGCCACGTGTTCGAATATGCGCTTGATTGAGAAGGGTCAAGGCTGTGTTGTATAGCATTGTCATCGTCTATAACGATGTATAAACCCATCTATCACCTTATCAATATGAAAGTGTATAGTCTTACATTACTGTTGTCATTTGTAAGCAAGCATTTTGTCATCTGAAATCCAAGTGGACTTCTGTCTTGTACCGAGTCCCTGATCCGTCTCTCTCGCTCTCCCAGAACGGTTACAAGCACTGCTGAAGTTCCTGGAGGAGCAGAGTACGCCTGAGCAGCCCTGGCAGTGGAAGGTGCACTGCAAGTCCCAGAAGAAACTCAAAGAGATGGGCAGGTGTGTCTCTGTGTCTGTCTTTCTGTCTGTCTGTGTGTGTGCGTGTGTCCATGTCCGTGCGTGTGTAAGCTCTCGCCCAAAATAGTGGTGACAGTGATCCCCAAATGCCAAAGGTGCCAAATGGAAGAGGGGTGAGGGTATGAATGCTCAATCGGAGCATTTATACGCAGGGCCGTGTGACTGCATCCGTTACTCAAAGGCCTCTGTCTGTGTCTCTGTCTGTGTCTGTGTCTCTCTCGGTCTGTGTCTCTGTCTGTGTCTGTCTGTGTCTCTGTCTGTGTCTCTGTCTGTGTCTCTTGTCTGTGTCTTTGTCTGACTGTCTCTGTCTGTCTGACTGTCTTTCTGCCTGTCCGTCTGTCTGTCCGCCGTCTGTCCGTCTGTCTGTCCGTCTGTCCGTCCGTCCGTCCGTCCGGCCGTCCCACCGCAGGCTGAACACCAACGCCATGGCGCTGCTCAACCTGCTGACGGCGCACCAGAAGAAGCACCTGGTGGAGTTCCTGCCGTACCACGAGTGTGACGCGCAGGCCCGCCAGGCGCCCGACCTGGACTGCCTGGTCAAGCTGCAGGCGCAGCACACCCAGCAGCGACACTTAATCTTCCTCACCGGTACGCTCACCGTCAGCATTATCATCGTTGTCACCGTCATCCTCATCACAACCCCACGGGAAATCCTCAGTTGTATCCAGACCTTTATTTTTTTGATTTTCTTTAATTTTATTATTATTATATTCCAAAATGTATATTTTAAAAAAGAACGCCCCAAAAAACTTGCTCCTCGTGCTGTAAAGACTGAAAATAGTGAGAATATTAGATTCTGTGGTTATTTGTATGTGACTTTTTTAAAATTTTTTGCTTCTACAGAGAGACCGTTTGAGATGTTCCTTCAGTACTCCAGAAACGGAATCGTGATCGCGAGCATCGACGACATCATGAGCGGTTTCCACAGCCTGATCGGCTCCGTCAACCAGAACGATTTGCCCACGCCGCCCTCTACTGGTGGGTGGTGTGAAGAGACGCTCTGCATGCAATACTGCGTTCTGTATTGTTATCTGCGTTGTTATTATTGTTCACGGAGGGAAATGTAAAACAAGAAAAGTTTAAGAAAGTTTTAAGATGAGGTAGAACTTTATTCATCCCAAAGGAATAATAAATAATAACTGAGTTGCTGTTGACATCACCGCTAACATCTTTGCACCCCCCTGGTGCGTTCCTCTCCCCTGTACCCCACCCCTGCTCTCCCAGCAGTGATCGATGAGTGCGTGGAGGAGGACATGTCTCTGGACTCGGACGACGGTGAGGCCCTGGTCATCTCGGACTCCGCGGAGCCCAACAACCAGCCCTGCGCACCGGCACCGGCCACGACGGGCCCCCCGATGCCCCCGCCGCCGGACTCCGAGGAGTTCCGGCCCCCGCTTCCGGAGGACCACACCTCCTCCGAGGCGGCCGCCCACCTGTCAGACTACACCCTCCTCAAGACGGCCATCTCCCAGTTCAAGGTGGCCCACGCGGTGGGCGCGGACGCGGGCGGCCTCTCCCCCGGCAGCTTCACCGTCAACCCCCACCAGAGCTTCCTCTGTCCGTCGGTCTCGTGGGCCAACTTCACCGGCTACACGGCGTCCCCGGCCTACCCCGGCTCCCCCGCCACCGGCACCAACACCATCGCCGCCGCCACGCCCCAGGAGCTCGACTACCGGCTTCCGGTCTCGGCCCTGACCGCAACCAACCACCCGGCACCACCGCCACAACAACAACAACAACAGCAGCAGCCGCCGCCAACCACACTCCTCAGCAACCTGGCCTCGCTGCCCCTGGAGGTCAAGCCCCCACCCCCGCCTCACCTCATGCTGCTGGGCCACGTGTACGGAGGCCCCTCCACCGCCTCCTCCTCTGTCGGCGGCTGTGCACCGAGCAGCGCCACTGCTCAGCCCGACGCCCCTCCGCCGCCCAACTTTGCGGGAACACCCAACGCCAGTGGGGGGCCGGCTCCCCAAGGAGACCGGACACTTGGTGCTCCGGCAGAGACTGCGTGGGCGCCCGGGTTGGCAGGGAGCGGCGGTGGCGGTGGGGGAGAGTGGACCGAGACCGCGGGCAGCAGCAGCAGCCAGCCAGCCGCGGTGGCCCACCCGGGCCCCGCCCCCGTGCAGAGTGGGCGGGGCCCGGGTGGCGGCGGCGGCGGCGGTGGCGGTGGGGGAGAGTGGACCGAGACCGCGGGCAGCAACAGTGCCCCTGGAGGTCAGGGGGGCCGGACACCGTTGGGCTGTGTGGACGGCCTGGGAGCGGCCGCGGGTGGGGGCGTCAACCCCATGGTGACCCCCAGGGGCGGCCTGCTGCATAGGCCCAAGATGGCCACGCATGGCAGCGGGGTCTACGGGAACATGGCCGGCATGCACCCCGGACACGTCGACCACGGGCCCATGCGGGGCGGCATGGGGCCCGGCTCGTTAGGGGGCTTCCGGGGACGGGGGGCGCCGCCCGGGGGGCCGTGGCCCATGCCTGGACGAGGTCACGACCCGAGGGGCGGGATAGGAAGCGGGCCCTGCTCCTGGGGCTACCCGCCGGGCCGGGGCAGGGGTCAGGAGTTCTACACGGACTACACGTACACACACAATTAACACACACACACATTAAAACATACACACACCAAACAGACAATCAACGTGAGTCCTGCGGGGGACCGCGTGCGGCGCCGTACTCCAGAGACTAGTAGAAGAACGTGGCTGAATGTAAATATTCACTTGTCATAAAAACGGTTTAAAAGTCAAAACTTAGAATTGTTTTTTTTCTACGTT
Source organism: Coryphaenoides rupestris (assembly GCA_002895965.2). Classification (NCBI taxonomy): domain Eukaryota; kingdom Metazoa; phylum Chordata; class Actinopteri; order Gadiformes; family Macrouridae; genus Coryphaenoides; species Coryphaenoides rupestris. The sequence goes on from PIJE02001332.1 coordinate 102,927, forward strand.
AATAAACTTGATACAGGCAGTGCCGAGTGTCCTACTGTCATGTGTTACTGGACGTATGCTCTTTCCATGGTTGCTGTTTGAGACCCTGTCCAAACCACTATATTTATATTTGCCAAGAAATGTTATGGCCTTCCAGGTTCTTGGAATTTGTCACGTAATTTCTGTTAAGTCTCAATTTTGGAGCGGTTTGTGAACAACGGGGAAAAGGCTATTTTTTTAAAGGAGAAAAAAAATGTGAAAAAAGGATTCACCTTTTTGCTGTTTTTGTTTTGTTTTTACATCCTTGGTTGTTTAAAAAAAAAAAGTATATTAAAGTACATCCTTTCAATTTATGTGTGTGATGGATTTGATGACCGTGTCAAGCAATCCATTAAAAGTCTAAACCGCTGCTCTACCACTGTTTTCGACGTTCTCTCTTTGTCTTTCTCACACACACACACACACACACACACACACTGCACACCTGGTATTAAACGTGCTTTTAAGATGGAAGTCCTGGAGGACGTACAGATTTGCATATCATCGTCGTCATTACTGGAGTCTCTGAGCTGCTGATTTGCATCTGAAATGATGAAATAAGTGTGTGTGTGTGTCTCTCAGCTCAGGCTACCCAGGGCCTGCTGGTGAATAATGAATGCCCGTGTGGACCACCCGTCTAGCAGACAGACAGTGCAGCTTGCCTGCCTGCCTCTGGGCAGCAGTGGACCCACAAATTGAACCTGCTAGACGGTAGCCGACACACACATCTCCCCCCCAGCCCCCCATAGACTCTTGTCTCAGCTCTCCCTCGGTGTCCAATATGTTGGTGCAGTGGCTGCTCCGGACCCATGTTGCTGTGGGGGGCCGCAGGCAGGGGGCCCGGTTGTTTTGTCAGAGGGGCGCAATAATAACAAAAGGGACATAATGCAGTGTTCAAGCTTTCAAAATGTTCAGTTCAGCACACAAAGTAATGGAGCTCTACAAAAAACATTGGGGTACCATGATTGCTATTTGTTTCAGTAACTTACAAACAACTCAATAACCCCAAAAAATTAAAACGCGTTCTTGTTCCTGCAGCCTCGCAAGAAATCGATGATTTTATCTTCCAATATAATGCATTCATAGGTGTCGGTGTGACACCATTATCCAAATGTGTTATATTAACAGCACTTTTGTTCATAGAGCGCGTAATGCCACATAAAAAAAAACGTGTCAGCAGAGAATAAGCCATTAAAACACCTCCACATGCTATTCAAATTGCTACCGATAATTCCGTTTTTATTGCCTTATTGTCTTGCAAGATAATGAATTTTCTTCTCTTCTTGGGTAGAACCGCCATGGGGGCCTTGCAGTGTTTCTATTGTGCTCTCTGACTGCTCTACTCCTGTGCCTCCAGCAGGTGGCGTAGTTTCACTGTTAACCTACATCTCACAGTCAACGCTGTATGACATTGAATGAACATCACAAGCCCATCGACGTGTGTCTGTGGCTGTGTGATGAACACGTAACACTAGAGGGCGTCATCTCCCGAATCATTTCACTGGATTCTTCCCTGTGTGACAAGAATTCACAAAAAGCAATTGAGTGCAATACTTTCTTCTTTAGTATGGAACTGTAGACTGTAGATTTGGGTTTCTTGGATGGGAAAATTCCCTCTTAACAGTAACAGCAGTGCGGCCTCGACGGTAGGCGACGGTGTGCGCTGTACCTCCACGGTCGCCATAGTATAAGTATAACACCCCAGAAGCATCCAATCACATCTCTCTCTCTCTCTTTGTTCTGTCCCGCCCTCCTCCTGTGCGGGACAGAACCTCGCTGACCGCAAAGTGCACCACAGGCCTCGCACAGAACACGCAGTCATTTATTATGGTGACCCATAATGACGGCGAGACCTTCCGCGATCTCCTCCGCGTACACGGGAAAGGCGAAAGGCGAAGGAACAACGCCCAGAGCAAAACACGCCACTCTGGTGGTGGTGGTGGTGGGGACAAACGCAGGCCAGGCCGGCCTCCAGCAGACAATCGGTCTCCCCGGGGGGGGGGGGGACAGGCAGGGTGACTGAGGCCTCTGCATCCACACAGCAAAGCAAACCCCTCCTGCCTGGTAAACGGATTGCATTTATATAACCCTTTTATCCAAAGCGCTTTACAGTATTGCCTCACATTCACCCATTCATACACCGACGGCGGTGCCAACCATGCAAGGTAACAACCAACACGTCAGGAGCAGTTAGGGTTAGGTGGCGTCTTGCTCAGGGGACACCTCCACACTTAGCGAGGAGGCGGGGATCGAACCGGCAACCTTCCGTTAGCCAGACAACCCATCTTACCTCCTGAGCTACCGCCGTCCCAGATTATGACGTTAGCAAGAACAGAAGCGGCTGCACTGCGGCTGGTCAATGGCGAGGAGGATGAGCAGCGAGGCGGCGGTGGTGGCGGCGGCGGCGGCGGCAGAACTTTGGCGAACTCTCTCACATAACAAAAGTCATTACACAGGACCACATGTTCGGGGACCGAGAAAGGCGCGCGCGACATAAATGAACGAGCACGTTGGCGGCAGCGGATGATTTCCCTGTGAGCCCGTGTGCCCCGTGTATGCGCTGTGTTGTGCTTTACTTCTCTGTGCTCGCTGTGTGTGTGTGTGTGTGTGTGTGTGTGTGCGATGGAGCCCGGCCAAACCCAACGTAGGCGCCAGGCCGCGGTCGGAGACTCATAAATAAGCAGTACTGGCACATAAGCACGGTAGACAACCCCCCCCCCCCCGCCCTCTCCATGCGCTTTGAGTTTCATTCAGAGAGGGCAGCTCCCAGACATACTGTACTCTGTTTTCTTGAGTGGACAGACCGTGAACCAGTCCAGTAGACCAGTCCATCCGTTTATTCATTTCCTGCTCCACTTGTGGTGTTGGTGTGGTTGTTGGTGTAGACTACAGGGCTTTGTCTGAGACTCACACTGATGCGAGATAGACCAAGGGGGGCGTCCTGTCTGTCCGTCCGTCCGTCCCTCATGCTGCCAGACATGAAGACCACCACAGGTGACCGTTCCTTCTCTTCTGTCTTCTGTCAAGACAGAAACCCGCCATCCATCCCCCTCCTTGGTGGTCTTTCGCTTCGGTGAGAGGGTTTCAAAAGACGTCTAACAACCCACTTATTCAGACAGGCTGTTTTTTTACTCGTACTAGGGTGTCCTATTTTCTCTCTCTCCATGTTTTTGTGTTGTATTGTATTGTATTGTGTATGTATGTTTCCACTGATGTTCTAGTTTAGTTGGTTGTTCATGTGTTCTGTTTCCTCATGTACCCTTTTAGATGTCTGCCAATTTGTATTTCCCGGTCCTTGATTGTTCGCATCTGTTTTCACTTCCACCTGATTAGTTTTCCCCCCTGTTTATACCGGCCCCAATCCTGTGGTTCATGGTCAGATCCTCGTTGTAATAAGCGTGAGTTCCTGTTACCTGCAAGTACCTGTAAGTACCTTGTCTTGTTGAAGTGAACCATGTCAATCAAGTTATTCCTGCTTCCTTGCGTTTGTGGCCCTTTCCCCCCCCGGCCTACCTCTCGACCGCACCGCGCGACAAAGTTATCATTTTTATATTGCGCGTCTTTCGAAACACTCCGTGAATGGAGGGAATTATTTAGTCGACGTAAAAGTCATCAGTAGCACCTTTGAGCCGTGTTAACGCGGAAGTGACGGCTCCTATCCGCCCCGCGTCTTAGCCGTTACTCTACGCCGCGCGGCGCGACGGCGGCGCGACCCACTTAACACGTTGCCTGAAGATCTTGTCGTTGCGTACGCTTGACGCGTGTGTGCTGGAGGCTCGTGCAAAAAAATCAGCTTCAGCTTTGCTTTTGATGATGGCGGTGATGGCGTGGGATTTTATTTTGGTATATTTGTGTGGATATCGCTTCAAGTGACTCACAGTGGTCCGGGATTCCCGTGACTAGAATCTATAAAACCTGCTGTTTTGTTGAAATTGTGACTGGAGGCGACTCTAATTGGGGCTCACTCGGCTCAGAACGTGATCCAGAACACTTGTAAAGCAGGTCCGGTTGCTCGAGGCGACAGATCGAGGTGTTCCCGCCTTCTTCTCGGTCCTATGAAACGGTGCCTTTCCCTTCCAGGCTCTGTACTTTTTCTGGGCAGACAACATCATCAACGTTGAGCGGACCGAAGCGCGGCACGGCATCTCCCGCCAAATCGGATTACTAGTTGGGGGACGTGCCGAGTGGCCTGCCGGGTCCACCGATCTACCGAGGGCTCTGGGTGTAGATGAACCAAATGGAGGAGGGAAATCCCCAGGTCCCCATCGGATTTTCGTCAAGCCATGCCCCCCCCCCGCCCCCCCTGTTCTCCCTGGGGAGCGACGGTGTGTGTGTGTGTGTGGGGGGGGGGGGGGTGGTGGCCCCCAATGCTTGGCTATGAAGGGAACTCCATCGGGGGTCCAGTGTGGAAAGCGGACTCTTTCACCCGAACACAACACACTGCTGTAGGCCGACACCACAGACTAGCAGCATACATTTCTGCTCCATTGTTTTTGTGAAAGACTTTTCTTTCTAAGAGCAAAGTCTCTCCTCGTGAAGCCTCAGCTACATGCAAGTCTGTTTTTATTTTTCTGTGACTTCTTGATTCAGCTCTCATATATATATATATATATATATATATATATATATATATCTCTATCTCTCCTCAGGCCCCCTATGCTGCTTTAATATTCAGCTTCCTTAAGTGCATATTAATGTTGGAGGGAGCTGACTTTAGTGCGCGCAGGAGTCAGGGCAGCGTTTCTCTCAGTATCTCCGAGATGAATAGCTGGATACTATAATTGCGTATTGCTCGAGGCGGCAGCAGCTATGATGATGATGATGGTGGTTATGAGGCATTTTAATATGACTCCGACGAAATGGGACAGATAGCCCTCCCACTAAAGATGTCAATTTGTGAATTCAAAGTATGGCTAATGCATTCATTAGATTAGATAACAAATCATCGTCGCACGGAAAAGCGTAATCGTGATTCAGATTATTGTGACTAGATTGATCCAATTATTAGATATACAAATGTGTTACGTATCTCTAGCAGGCTCCCTAAAGCTGTTGTAGGAGAGAGAGAGAGAGAGAGAGAGAGAAATAAAATTAGAGAGAAAAATTAAAATAAAAACCTTCCCCATTTCTCCACCAGCTCAGAAACATTGCATTCACACACATGCGGTGCGGAGTCATAATAAAACTGTGTGTGTGGTGTGTGTGGGTGGGTGGGATTGAACAGGCAAGATGGATTCCCCAAAGCAGGGAATCCATCATCAGGGATCAGGGATGAGAGGTCGTGATTAGTCGAAAAAATTAATCGGGAGCGCTCCGAATGTGAGAGACGCAAGCCACCAGAACAGATATTCTCTCCATTCTCCATTTCACTCCATAATAGATGATGGATGGCTGTTGTGTAACATTTTGCACTCAAATTATAGCCCTCATATATTAGCCTACCTATGGAATCTAAAATAAAGCTCCTATTGAAATTGTCGTAATTAAAAAAAAAAAAAGCGATTTATATGAACACCTACACATGAAGGCATCTGGTTTCCAGAGGCAGGCGATAGACGTGTCAATTTAGCACACCGTTGACCTTGACCGCGGCTCGACACTAAATTAACTGTTGCCAGGCAACTGGGAAGCCACGCAAAAACTCAAAACTCCTGTGCGGAGCGCTAATATGCAAGCCAGCCTCGCCGCACCTCTGGCTTCGGCTCATTAGAGAACACAGATTGGGGTTTTAAAAAAATACCGGATTAAGCCTGTTTACGTTCCAAATGTAATGACCGCGTGGTCGCGGCGAGGAACCTCTGAACCCGGCCCGACCCCTGCTGGACCAAATACTGGCAGGAATCACCACGGGGGGAAAATAATTGTAAAACCGGCGCGTTAATGGACTCACGCACCTGCGTGGTTGCATTTTGTAGCTCACCTGGCGTACAAGCCGTGGACAAACACAGCGCTTCTGTGTTCTGTTCATTTCATTGGATTATGTGATGGACTCTGAACAGCCGGAGTGTCTCGTAGACATGAGGAGGTCCATCAGGACGAGGAGACGTCGACCAACATCATCAACATTGAGACACGTGCATATCGGGCTTACTGCTGAGCGCGGCAATCACTTGCTCCTTATGGATATAGGTTTGTGGATTGTCCCGTGTTGTGTGGTGTGTGTGGTGTGTGGTGTGTGTGTGAGGGGACATCCACACACAGGGTCTCCGGTTGGATGGGATCGACTGGGTTGGGAGTCGTATGCTTTTCCCATTTCCCCCGGGGCCTTTTTTTGGACAGGCCTATAATAGCCTCTTTTCCATGGCCCTCAGTGGTGAATGCAATTCCAAAGTGTGGACCCCACTTTGACAATTTGATTCATTCATGAATTAAATCACTTTGAACCCCACCCCCCCCTAACCCCTCCCCCCCCCCTTTAATGTCGCCAAATCCTGGCAAAATATCCGCAGAGCATTGTCCAATGCAGTTTCAATGAAGTGCTAGCGTATTGGTTTTACTTGTTCACATTTTGTTCCGCAGAGCCTTCTGTGCTATTTGAGTTTCTTTCTTTTCTGTACATGTCCAATGAATAAAATTCATAGCATTGGAAAATATACGATTTCATGGTATTTAATTACCACTCTGTTCCTTATGAATGGGGAAATGTCCTAACTTGGCAAGAAAATCCATATATTTAAGATTAAACGCGACGAATAAATAGTACGACTCCTATTAAAACATCCATAAATCCACAATTTTTCATCAATGTTAACATGAGTTTAATTCCTAAATTAACTGTGCTTACATAAGAACGCCATCTGGCCCTCTGGGACCAGCACTCCTTAGATCACATTGCTGTGTGTTGTGTGTGTGCGTGTGTGTGCGCGTGTGTGTATAGCGTGTGTATAGCGTGTGTGTATAGCGTGTGTGTATAGCGTGTGTGTATAGCGTGTGTGTATAGCGTGTGTGTATAGCGTGTGTATATAGCGTGTGTGTGTAGCGTGTGTGTATAGCGTGTGTGTAGCGTGTGTGTACCTCAAATAACTGCTGAAGTTTGAAATACTTAACAATGTTGATTGAGAGACACTGTGAGATCAAATCAGTTTGCCGATTTAAATTACAATTGCAGATGTTCTCCACAGTAATATTTAACCACCTCTTATTAACCAAAGAAACACAATGCAGACTGACACTGGTCACACTTGCTGCTCATTCAGTCTGTGTCGTGGTCTTGTTGTCAAGTCGGTCAGTCAGCTTACGTAGTCTTAGTCCCCCCGCACAAGCAGCACAACACACACTTCAGACGCAGGCTACCACGCTACCATGCTGGCGCATTGTACAAGTAAACGTTTTTGGGGTTTTTTCAGAATTATTCTGCTATGTTTAGCGTGTTTAAGTAGACTTCTTCTCTAGAAATAACGGTGGTGGCAGCGCCCCTATTGTGGAGCAGCCACTGATGTTTCTGAAGGACGAGTTGCACCAGGGATCCTAAGCCTGCCTGTGGTTGAGTTTGTGAACCATGGCCTAGGCGCTATCGTGTGTAGGGTGACTGGGTTGTGGGGTAGAAGCGTGTCCTAACAGACTGTAGATGAGGTGCTTTGGTCACAGTTTGGACTCTGGAAAGATAATTGAATATATATACCTTAGTTGCATTGTTCCGTTATTAATGAAGAATATGTACCAAATATAATTGTATTTATATACATACGGTAAATCCTCTAATATTGGCCGGAGCCTTTATTCACTGAGCCGCAAAGAGCACCAGGCCTTTGTTGGAGGCAGGCTTATATTAGAGGCAGGCCTTTATTTTTTAAAGTTAAACTCTCATGGACATAATCAAACCAAAACAGTAAGATTCAGCTGCAAATAACATATGGTAACAAAACAGCACCGCAGCCTCACGTAGGGAAAATACGGCCACAGTAAAATAAAACAAAACAACCCTGTCTCTTTAAAATTCACTTCAAACTTTCGTCTGGTCGGCGCCATGTTTGTTTTCTCTTCTCTGGTAGCTCTGTGTTACGTAGACACGTTGTGTTGTGGGAAATTCAGGCTTGCACAGGTAATTCAAACTACCGTAGTTACATTACCGGTGTATAACAGGCACCAGGAGTTTACTGTATTAACCGTAGTTTTTTTTCTTCGTTTTTTGACTCGGCCTGGATTGGAGGCCGGCCTTTATTTGTCCGTGTTGACCATGCCCCCGGCCATTATGAGAGACCGGCCTTTCATGGAATACAGGCCACTATTAGAGGATTTACGGTATATTTGTATATTTATACTTGTCTAACATATGTACGATTGACATTTCAAATGATAACAAAATATTGATAGGAAATATGTATAGGAAATCGGCTTACCTGGTCATCATTACAGTGAGAATCGACTTCATCGTTTTCTAGATGGTGGTTGAATGAAAGGACACACAAATTATATATTTAATCGGCTGTCAATCAATTCAAATAATTAATTGTGATTAATCGCAAACAGACCACACAATATCCGAAATAATCTTCTCAATATGGGAGTGGGCAAAATAGGCTTGCTTTATGCAAATGTAGTTATATTTTTTTATTATTGGAAAATAATTAACAACACTAAACAAATATTGTCCAGAGATGCTCACAGGTACTACTGTGGTGTTTGAAGGAGAGCACTTGTCATTTCAAATGTAAATGTAAGGGTGGTAGGGTTCACAGAGGGAAGGCGCGCGCGGGGGGGGTTATGCAGAGTCCAAGTGAACTCTGAACAGGTGGGTCTTGTGTCTCTTGCAGAAGCTGATGAGCGACTCTGCCATCCTGACATCAGAAGGGAGCTCATTCCACGACTGTTGAGCGGAACGCTCGGGCTGGGGCATAGGGTCTAACTAATGTTGGAGGTAGGTAGGGGCAGTTCTGCTAACAGCCATGCAGGCCAGTACCAGCGTCTTTAATATAATGCGAGTGATTACTGGGAGCCAGTGGAGGTTGCAAAAGAGGGAGGTTACATGGGAGAATTTGGGTAAGTTGAACACCAGGCACGCTGCTGCGTTCTGGATGCGTTGTACACGTTTGATTGCGGAGGCAGGGAGTCCAGCCAGGAGAGAGTTGCAGTAGTCAAAGCGAGTGATGATGAGCGCTTGGACCAAGATCTGTACTGCTTCACATGTGAGGAAGGGCCAGAGATTAGGCCACAGAGGTGATATTGGCATGCGGCACAGGCATATACTGAATTGGTTCTCAATTAGGGGAGACCATGTTCAATATATCTGGGGGTGTGTGGTGTAGTGTGAACGCCTCTGGCCCTCTGTGTGTCAGCGTCCTGATCACGGCGTGTGTGTGTGTGTGTATAGCGTGTGTGTATAGCGTGTGTATAGCGTGTGTGTATAGCGTGTGTGTATAGCGTGTGTGTATAGCGTGTGTGTATAGCGCGTGTGTGTATAGCGCGTGTGTGTATAGCGCGTGTGTGTATAGCGCGTGTGTGTATAGCGCGTGTGTATAGCGTGTGTGTATAGCGTGTGTATAGCGTGTGTGTATAGCGTGTGTGGTGTTGTGTATAGCGTGTGTGGTTGCATTTTGTAGCTCACCTGGCGTACAAGCCGTGGACAAACACAGCGCTTCTGTGTTCTGTTCATTTCATTGGATTATGTGATGGACTCCGAACAGCGGAGTGTCTCGTAGACATGAGGAGGCCATCGGGACGAGGAGACGTCAACCAACCTCATCAACATGAGACACGTGCATATCGGCTTACTGCTGAGCGCGGCAATCACTTGCTCCTATATATAGGTTTGTGGATTTCCCGTGTGTGTGTGTGTGTGTGTGTGTGTGTGTGTGTGTGAGGGACACACACACAGGTGTCTCGGTTGGATGGGATCGACTGGGTTGGATCGACTGCTTTCCCATTCCCCCGGGGCCTCTTTTTGACAGGCCTATAATAGCCTCTTTTTCCATGGCCCTCAGTGGTGAATGCAATTCCAAAGTGTGGACCCCACTTGACAAATTTGATTCATTCATGAATTAAATCACTTTGAACCCCCCTAACCCCCCCCCCAACCCCCCCCCCCCTTTAATGTCGCCAAATCCTGGCAAAATATCCGCAGAGCATTTCCAATGCAGTTTCAATGAAGTGCTAGCGTTGGGTTTACTGTTCACATTTGTTCCGCAGAGCCTTCTGTGCTATTTGAGTTTCTTTCTTTTTCTGTACATGTCCAATGAATAAATTCATAGCATTGGAAAAATATACGATTTCATGGTATTTAATTACCACTCTGTTCGTTATGAATGGGGAAATGTCTAACTTGGCCAGAAAATCCATATATTTAAGATTAAACGCGACGAATAAATAGTACGACTCCTATTAAAACATCCATAATCCCACAATTTTTCATCATGTTAACATGAAGTTTAATTCCTAAATTAACTGTGCTTACATAAGAACGCCTCTGGCCCTCTGGGACCAGCACTCCTTAGATCACATGTGTGTGTGTGTGCGCGTGTGTGTATAGCGTGTGTATAGCGTGTGTGTATAGCGTGTGTGTATAGCGTGTGTGTATAGCGTGTGTGTATAGCGTGTGTATAGCGTGTGTATAGCGTGTGTGTATAGCGTGTGTGTATAGCGTGTGTGTATAGCGTGTGTATAGCGTGTGTGTATAGCGTGTGTGTATAGCGTGTGTGTATAGCGTGTGTGTATAGCGTGTGTGTATAGCGTGTGTGTATAGCGTGTGTGTATAGCGTGTGTGTATAGCGTGTGTGTATAGCGTGTGTGTATAGCGTGTGTGTATAGCGTGTGTGTATAGCGTGTGTGTATAGCGTGTGTGTATAGCGTGTGTGTATAGCGTGTGTGTATAGCGTGTGTGTATAGCGTGTGTGTATAGCGTGTGTGTATAGCGTGTGTGTATAGCGTGTGTATAGCGCGTGTGTGTATAGCGGTGTGTGTATAGCGTGTGTATGTAGGTATAGCGCTGTGTGTATAGCGCGTGTGTGTATAGCGCGTGTGTGTATAGCGTGTGTATAGCGTGTGTGTATAGCGTGTGTATAGCGTGTGTGTGTCTGTCTCTCTGTACCCCTACGAGCGCCGTGCCCAGAGCGACCATTCTCCGGCCTGATGTGTGCCGTGTCAGAGCGGCCAAAGGGATTAGAGGGATTCAAAAGTGAAATTGACGAAGCACCTGCTCTTCATGGCCGTGGTAATCCCTTGATACCCAACCTTGCTCCGTCCGTCCCTCCCGCTCAACGTCCACAGAGACGTTTCCCGTGATAAACAACCGCTCGTGACGATGAAATTGCATTTGTACCGAATCCGTTGCTTATGTAATGACCCGGCGTCGGCATTGAACAACGGCCCCATGGTTACGGCTTTGCCCGTATTCCTTGTTCATTTACATTTAGGGCATTTGGCAGACGATTTTATCCAACTGGCGACTTACAGAGAGTACATTTGTTGAAGGGTACAGCGCTGTGGTACATGAAGATAAGAGTAGAGCCGGTTTTCAAGCATTCATAATTGCAATGTTAACAGAATGAGTTTTCATAATTGCTAGGTTGCCTGCATAATAGCCTGGGATGAGAGCAGGACGTGCCGCTTCTGAAGTGCATTACCGACGTGTTTAATTTGTCCAACTTTTTCCCATTTTCTCCAAGGATTCATTCACATGGATACGGGAGTCCTCTCTCCACCCACGTCTTTGCCCATCGTTAGTACGACTGAGTTTGGAAAAGAGGTTGCACATAGTTTTTCGTTCTTGAAATGTAAAATGTGGAGGCACACATCGAGCGGAAGACTGTTCGCTCGTATCGTCAAACTTTTGGCGATAATCAAATCTTTTTCTCCTCTTCTTCCTGTCATTCCTCTCCACCCCAATTTAAGCGGCGAATCAAAATGCAGAAGTTGCAGCTTCTTGAATTTGCTTGTGTGCGGGACACAACTTAATCTTCCTCGCCGAGCCTAATGCATTCATCGCACACAATTGTTCTATCCTGTGTGTGTGTTTTGCGCGCCGTCAAGATTAATCTGCAGTCTGAAGACGGCGGTATGATGTTAAATTGCTTGCCTCCGGGATGGGCTCTATCTCGGCTAAGTTCCTAATATCCGTTTATCTTAAAACGCTCCGTGGTAATATCCTTGCTTCTTTTTTTATTTTATTTTTTTTCATGTCACTGACCTTAATGTCATTATCCTCTCGCTCGCCCCGCCCGCTCTGCTCTGCTCTGCTTGCGAGCGCATAGCGTTAGCTGGTACTTTGAGTGCTTTTTTCGTGTGGTTTGTGCAATTTAAAACATCGTCGTGAATCATCCAACCCGACGCACGTCAAGACGGAACATCCCCAGATACGCCTCGGCTGCGCTCGTGGCGAGTGGCGAGTGGCTCGGCGCCATTCGTCGGTTTAGTGCTCGTTTCCCCCCCCCCCCCCCCGTATCCAGAAGCTTTCCGTTTTAAGACGTGGCGATACCCCAGGATTCCCGTTCGCCCGTATTTGCAATATAAATGCGACGTTGATCACCGGATCCGATATGTTTTATTCATAGCGATGATGGATTGGGTATTCCGACGGTGTGGTTTTCCATCCGACGGAAAGTCAAGTTTACAGGAAGATCGGTTGAAAATGATTCAGTCTTTCTATCTGATTTCCAGGTTATTAATCTAAAATCGGCGAGCCGCTATCGTGCTCAGGTTTCAAAAAATGTTTATTTGGGAACGCAGAAAACAGAACATAAGGTTCCGGGAGAGAGAGTTTTCATTCTTATCTCATCAAGCAACATTTCATATCAACACGAGGAAATGTGCGATTCGCTCATACACAGTTAGTGAATTACTCAATACGGATACACAAAGTAAACTTTCCACAGATAACCTAATACAGTTTATCATCAAACTATAATGAAACTATAATGAAATAAACTTGTTTACTTGTACAATGCACCAACATGGTAGTCTGCCTTCATTACAAAATGGTCCTTCCTGGTTGACGGGCGCCGGCCAAATGAGTGTGTATGGGACTAAGGACCCTTTTGACAAGCACGTGACCAGAAGCTGCTCTCTGATTGGCGGATTCAGATTGTACCACCGACGTGGAGAACTGCGCCCCTGGCCACGCCCACTTTTATTGTCAGCAAATTGGTATTGTTTTTCATGTTTACGTTCTTATGTGATTTACTTCATCCGATGCAAGTTCAGCACAAACAAAGACATAATGTCAGATTATTGGTTTGTCCACAGACATGGGGAACTCCTCGCGATCCTCCTCCCCCCTCAGATCTTGAGAAACAGTGTCTAAGAAGGCGGTCTCGTACACGCCCGTTTTCCCCAGCACCACTGAGCGGGAAGCTGATTGCATCGTTCGCCTTCAGATGCCGCTTCTGGCTCGGTCTCGGCCACCAGTGGCTCCAGGGATGGCCACGCATCGGCCCTTGACACAACCCCACCGTGGCCCCGTCTCCCCGGCCGCGGCACGCGAGGCGCCGGGCCGGTAGACGGAGGCCGCCGCCGCCGACGGGGACGGCGGGGGGCCCCCGGCGGCTTGCAGCAGCCGCACTCGCAGGGCGTCAGGTACAGGTACATGAGGATGAGCACGGTGGTGACGGCGCAGCCCAGCAGCGTGGTGTAGCCCGTGTTGAAGGAGTCGGCGGGCGGCCGCACCACCGTCACGTTGACCTCTGCGCGTGGCGTTCAGCATCTGCTTGGGGTCGGCCGCCACGCACACGTACAGCCCCGAGTCGTTGACCCGCGCCGCCGCGATCTCCAAGGTGGCCGTTAGCAAACACGCTAATTAGATTAGTGTCCATCATTAGCGGCGGCGGCGGCGGCGGCGGCGGCGGCGGCGGCGGCGTGGTGGCGGGGCTGGCGTTGCCCTGGCTCGGGGTGAGCCACACAAACGAGGGGTCCCTGCTCACACGCTGCAGGGATGTCTGGCAGTCCAGACGCACCCGCTCGCCCTCCAATACCACCAGGTTGGACAGCAGCGCGGTCACGGGCAGGGACAGCGTTTTGCTGACGGTGCAGTTCTGGAAGATGCGCGTCTGCCTGAGGAAGTGGATGGTGGTGTGGGAGTCGCCGCCATCGTGCACACGTGCTCCTCCCTGAAGTCCTTCAGCGAGTCAAAGCCCTTCCGCTCCCAGTGCCAGAAGACGTCGTGCAACGGGCAGTCGCACAGCAGCGAGTTGTTGTGCAGGAAGAGTCCGCGCTGCACCGACCCGGGCAGGGCCCTCACCTCGTCCCACGGCAGCGTCGACAGCCGATTGGACGAGAGGTCCAGCGTGGTCAAGAAGGGGTGGCTGTTCTCCTGGATGGAGAAGAAGGGAAAAGTCGGTGATCTGGTTGAGCTGAAGTAGGCCTTGGTGAGGCTGCTCAGGCCCGACCAGCGTGTCGGCGTCCACCCGGGCGATCCGGTTGTCGAAGAGGAGCAGCTCCTCCAGTCGCCACAGCCCCTGGAAGAAGTGCTCCTCCACCGCCCGCAGGCCTGTTTGGAGGACAGGTCCAGGTGTACCGCCAGGCCGGTGGCGTGAGAAGGAGCGCGTCCTGGGCCCAGCGACGGTGAGCTGGGCTAATGCTGGGGCGACGCGAAGGTCTCCAAGGCCGGGGCATGCCGGAAGAAGCTGCGGAGAGCCCAGCCAGGTCAGAGGGTTTGAAAGCTGAGGTCCACCGCTGAGCGGCTGCAGGCGGGGCGCATCCCAGCGAGGCAGGCGGCTGAGTCCGCTGGAGCGCGCAGCTCAGCGTGTCGGCGGTGCACATGCAGACGGCGGGGCACCGCTGCTCCGAGCCCCGCAGGAGAACCCAGAGCAGGAGGAGACCGAAGCCCGGGCAGAGCGGTCTCCTGGAGGTCATCTTGTCCAGCACTTCTTAGGATCCTGAAAGACTGCGCGGGTCCACCCTCTGGACTCCCCTAGAGGTCGACAGAGTGGAGAGTTATGACAATGAGGATGGGGATCAAATGTGTTAGCCTTCAACGATACGATTTTACTGTGCATTACCGGATTAGCCGTGCATTATGCGGTTGAATATCGTGTACACAGTGATATATTGCTGCCTCTCCTTCAACAAATGTACTCTTTGTAAGTCGCTTTGGATAAAAGCGTCTGCCAAATGCCCTAAATGTAAATGTAAATGTGTACATTTAAACGTATGCGCGCCTTAAAAATGAACGGATGAATGGAAACAAATTCAGACAGCAGCAATGCATAACCGCATGAACCGCACGCTATTTTTGGTATCAAATACGAGACTAATCCACTAAAACGATAGCGAGTCATGCGTACGATGACAAATACAAACCAATATCGCCACACATTTTAAATAGGACCATAGACGTACTCGTGTTCTCTAATGAGAAGATGTAAACATTACCTTAAATGGGTGCTCGTCCTTGCTCCAATAAGCAACGGCCGAAGCAATGTCTTCCGCGGTCATGGCATTAATTTCAATGCCGGTTAACCCTGGAAGTCTCAATTCCGGAACATGCCGCCTCCAAACTGGAAAGTCCACTTCAATAAACAGCCTGAACGGCAACCAAAGTCTCTTCCACTTTCAGTGCAAGGTTTTTTTCCTACAGTGTCCTGTTCAGTTTCATTCCACCTGGGTCCACACGCTAAACTGGTCCGCTGTCCAAATTCTTATCTTCCTCAAATTCTCCTTCCCAAAGCGTATCAGGGAGGAAATAAATTGCCTGATACGCCTTTTCTTTACCCCCATCGACCGCCACCCCCAGCCCACCTCAGAAAGGTTCAATGTTCCCCTTACTGGATTCCTCCCAGTCCTGAACGAGAGACAAACGCTTGAACTAGCATCGCCGCTGTATAAAAAAAAAAATGACAACCACACAACCCAACACCCAACCCAACACAACACAACACAACACAGCCCAGCTCACGCTTAATCTCCCATAATCCCCTCCTCTCTGTTCGTGGTGTGGTGTGTGTGGTTGTGTGTGTGTGTGTGTGTGTATGTGTGTGTGTGTGTGTGTGTGTGTGTGTGTGTGTGTGTGTCACTTTGTGTGTCTCGCGGTTTCAATGTTAATGTTAAGTCATAATGATGGTCGATTATTTACAGCCCCCCCCCCCCTCCCTGTCCTGTGTCTCTGACGTGCACAATAGCATCTCTTTAGAAAATAATAATAAACCCCTTATGTAATATACAACTCTGTACATGTTGTGCTTTTCCTTTGTGCTGTGTACACTATTAAACATTTGATAATTCTTATAATTACCTCAAAACAAACGCTATTCTGTGCCCATAAAGCAGAGTATATGGCGACACAATGGCATTTGACGGTATTTCGAAAGTTGTTATTTTCGCTTGACACACATTTCACGCCTTCGTCACGCCTGTGTTTACAATGTTTCATCGTCCCGTCCGCTCTCATGATGTCTTTATTATGTCTTTAATATGTTTATTTATTACATTTATTACAACAAGTCACTAGACTGTTGTCTAAAGTTTACTCACTGGAGTTTCTTTTTTCATTCTCTCCCTCCCTCTCATTCTCTCTCTCTCTCTCTCCCCCACTGTTTCCCTCTATCTCTCTCTCTCTCCCCCCCTGCCTCTCTCCTTTTCTCTCCCCCCCCCCCCGTCTACCTCTCTCCCTCTCTCTTTCTCCCTGCCTCTCTCTCCTTTTCTCTCTCCCCCACTGTCTCCCTCCATCTCTCTCTCTCTCTCTCCCTCCCTGCCTCTCTCCCCCACTGTCTCCCTCCGTCTCTCTCTCTCTCCCTCCCTGCCTCTCTCCTTTTCTCTCTCCCCCACTGTTTCCCTCTATCTCTCTCTCTCTCCCTCCCTGCCTCTCTCCTTTTCTCTCTCCCCACTGTTTCCCTCTATCTCTCTCTCTCTCCCTCCCTGCCTCTCTCCTTTTCTCTCTCCCCCACTGTCTCCCTCCATCTCACTCTCTCCATCCCTCTCTCCCCCCTCTCTCTCTCTCTGCCTCTCTCTCTCTCGCCCTCTCTCCCTCCTCTCTCCCCCTCTCACTCTCTCCCTCCCACCCTCTCTCTCTCTCCCCCTAACTCCATCTCTCTCTCTCTCTCTCTCTCTCTCTCTCTCTCTCTCTCTCTCTCTCTGTCCCCTGTTCTCTGAGTCTTTGTGGAGGCGTTGGTCGTGGCTCACCACCACCGTGGGCTGCAGACGGAGTACGGAGGCTGTCTGCGCTGCTCGGTCACGCCGGGCCTGACAACCGCTGACTCCTGTCACAGTAAATTAGCCTCACCTCGGAGCAGCAGCACAAGACACCACCCACCACCCCCCACCCACCCCCACCCCCAACCGCCTCCACCTCATCACCACCTCCACCCGATGTGCTCGGGGCAGGAGGGTGGGTGGAGGGGGGAGAGAACTTGACTGACTCCCACTTGTCTCCCTCTCTCTCTCTCTCCCCCTGGTGCATTGTTGCCTCTTCCCCCCCGTGGATTTGGATTGTTAGACAGTGCTGCTGCTGCTGCTGCTGCTGCTGGCTCTGTCTCTATGTCTCTCTACTGTTCTCTCTCTCTGTCTCCTGCTCTTTCTTCTGCTCTCTCTCCTGTTCTCTCTCCTGCTCTCTCTCTCTCTCCCTTGCTCTCCCCCTCTCTCTACTGTTCTCTTTCCCTCTCCTGCTCTCTCTCTTCTGCTCTCTCTCTCTCTCTCTTTCTCTCTCCTGCAATGTCTCTCTCGTGTTCTTCCTCTCTCCTGCGATCTCTCTCTCTCTCTCTCTCTCTCTCTCTCTCTCTCTCTCCTGATCTCTCTCTCTCCTTCTCTTTCCCCTACTCTCTCCCTCTCACTCTCTCTCTCTCGCTCTCTCTCTCTCCCCCCTGCTTTCTCTCCTGATCTCTCTCTCTCCTTCTGTTTCCCCTACTCTCTCTCTCTCCCTCTCTACCTCTCTCTCTCTCTCTCTCTCTCTCTCTCTCTACCTCGCCCTCTCTCTGCCACCTCTCATCGACCACCTTCTCCTCTCCGTCTCGCGGGAGGCTGTGTAAGGATGGCAATGGTGTCTCGTCTCACCTGGCGAGGCGAGCCCCAGGTGGAGATGTAGGGGGGGGGGGCGGGGGCGGGGCTTAGCGAGAAGAGGACACCTTCCCACTTCTTTTAATTCTTCTTCTGGGGCAAGAAAACTGGGGGCTTTAGAAGGATTAGCTGCTGTGAGGTTATCGTTTGTATGTCACGGTCTGTGTCACGGTTTGGAATCGCAAATGTATTTGAACTTCTAACCCGCGCAACGCAACCTTCCGCCCTCCACCCTCCACCCTCCACCCTCCGTTTAAATGAGTTGAGAATCAAACGTTTTCATATTTTTACATCACATAGCCTATACCCTATGGAACATTTTAATGATATTACATTGGAACCTTTATATCGTCCCAAATTGATTAGAGTGTATAATAATTCTGATCAATGCCAGAGAAGATGGAGAGAGAGATTATAAAATGGAATGGATTTAGCATTGTGGGGGAGGCAGTTCCATATATATACAGTATATATATATAAAGTGTGTGTATATATATATATATATATATACAGTGTATGTATATATATATATATATATATATACAGTATATACATACAGCCCAGCAGTGTATGCGCCAGCGTTTGTTCATAATCTCTGTCTGCACTCTGTCATACCATACTGTATATGCCGGTGTACAGTACAGTCTGTACCTGCACTCCTGTCACTACTCTCTCTCTCTCCCTCTGTTTCGCCTCCCCCCCTCTCTCTCTGTCTCTCTAGACACTCTCTCTCTCTCTCTCCCTGTCTCTCTCTCTCTCTCTCCCTCTCTCTCTCTCTCTCTCCCTGTCTCTCTCTCTCTCCGTCTCTCTCTGTCTCATCATGTGCTGTGTGTCTGCTGTCGTGAGATGGTTCCACCTCTTGCGTGCAGCAGCATTGTAAAACCTCTTACGTAAGCGGTATCCGGGCGCCATGCTTTACAAATCCCCCACCCCCACCCCGCCCCGCCCTCCACCACCCCCACCCCTCTCCACCCCCACCCGCCCGCCCTCGACCCCCCCCCCCCCCCCCCGCCGTCGTTCTTCTTTTTTCACATACATGTGATTAAACGGCCTCTATATGCAGAGGAGACAGGAGTCAAATCATCCAGGTTTAGAGGCGATGTGACAGCTTTGTGTCTGAGCTCCCCCCCCCCTTCCACCTTCCATCCTCCACCTCTCCACCCTCCATCCTCCACCCTCCACCCTCCACCTCTCCATCCTCCAACCCCTCCACCCCACATCTGGAACATGGGATTCTTCTTCTTCATCCGGGCCATCTGGCGCAGAAGAAATCACCCCCACCCACTGCCACCTCCACCAGCACCACGCCACCACCAGGGCAAGCAGCAGCCAGCAGCAGCACCGCAGGGAAGTGTGTGTTCTCATCTTGCCCTTGAGTTCTGGAGAACCCCTGGGCAAGCAACTCAACGAAGCCTATTTCAGACCGCGCGCCACCACACCACAACACACACCCACAGTCACAGGCACAACGCCACACACACACACAGTCAACACACACACACAGGCACGCATACAGACATGGCCGCAACACGCGGCAACACCACACACACACACACACACACACACAACACACACACACACACACACACACACACACACACACACCACACACACACACACACACACACACACACCACTCACCACACACACCACACCACCACACACACACCCACACACACATGTGCTGCGTGGCACATACAACACACTCTCCTTGTGGTTTAAATTGTAACATGCTTGTCTAATTTGGAAATAAGGACGATTAAGAGCAAATTGTCGGTTAGGTTTTAGGGGTCAAATGTACATTTAATTGCAACAACAAAAAAAGCACAAGTCGTTTGTCATTTGCCTGTTAATTAACATGGTCGGCAACAGACTCAGACCTCATATTATATAGCTCAACAGTAGTCCCTCCACACACACACACACACACATACCACAAAGACACCACACACACACGGCACGGCACACACCCATTAATTACCTAAATGAAGAGCTGAACAATAAAACCACAGTGTCGGCCACACCAGCGCACCAGCCGCAAAACCGATACCGGCGACCATTAGCGAACAGCGTGGTGTGTGAAAAGCGAAAGCTGCTTGCGTGGACCTCGGCCCCCGTGCGTCTCCGACGAAACCTTCCGGTCAATCATTAGCATTTGCCACAGACCCGTCCCCTTTCCCACGGAACGCTCTCTTAAATACAAATGAGTCTCGCCGCGACGAAGGTTTCTGTTCCGTTCAGGTTGCCATTTCTTACTCCAGAAACTGGGATTTAATTGGGATTGTTTCTTTCTGAACAAAGTGGCAAGCGTTTTCTTCGCAACGCTGCGTTTCCTATTTTCCCAAAGCCCACTGCTCCAATAATGAAACACGTCATACCTTGTTTGAGGAAAGCCTGAGCCAAGAATAAAGGTCGGGTTTTGCATAGTATTGGAAGTGTACATTAAGCTAAACACACATTAAACCCGTCTACCGCTGGGGGGTCCCTTTACTACGAGTTGCCGCCCGTCCTAGTGCCGCCACACGCTAAGCGGCGCGTAAAGTAAAGAGACAAGGGCGCCATCTAGTGGTCGGTACTCCGCCGTCGCGTCACGTATGCGTCGGGGCCTTGTGGGCGCCCCCCGCGTGTCATTATGGCAACGACACTGTTTGGGGGACCCTACATGTACCGTATATATATGGCTCGGAGTTGGACACACACACACACACACACACACACACACAACACACACACACCACGCGCAGCATGAACACGTTTTAATCGCCCGTGGACAAAAAATCTCATTACCGAGGCGTTATCACACACTACAGCGCACCGCAGGAATCTCATTAGGATGCCGGCTCACGTCTCTCTCCACGCGCGTCGGGGTTCGCGCCTAACCTGGTTGAGGATGTATTCCGCTTCACTCCGTCCGTCCGTCCGGCCGTCCCCACCGTCTGTGTTTGATTGTTAACTGATTAAGATTCGAACTCGCGGGATGAATTAATACGCCCGTGGCCGCCGCCCGGGCCGCCGCCGCCGCCACGGACGCCGCCTCTAATGGATAATTATGCACGTGGAGAGCGGGGGGCGTGGGTGGTAACCGGACGCCCGGTAATGGCCACACCTCTTCCTGTGTGTTCACATTACCGGAGGATATGGCTTGTGAAATGAGATCACGACGGCGCTGCCTGTGATTGCGCTATAAAAACATTATGAGCCAGAACGCGAGTGAATTGTGTGAAGCGACCGACCCCGCCACCACGACCCCCCCCCCCCCCTTTTCTACCATCTTCTACCATCTTCCTATTCTCCGTCTGCACGTCTGTCATCTCTTGTTTCTTCCACCATCTCTCCTCCTCCTCCTCCCTCCTCCTCTTCCTCCTCCTGTTGAACTTCCTGAGGATCCAAACCTCTGCTCCAGGTCCTCCTCCTGACCCATCTCCATCATCTCGTTTCTCCTCTCTCTTCCTCCTCAGATGCATCCTCCTCCGCCCCTCCTCCTCTCTCCAAGCCTTATCTCTCCACACCTCTTGGCTTCGTCACGCCACTCCTTTCAGTGTCTCTCTCTCTCCTTCTTGCCTCTCTCTCATTCTCTCTTTCCTCTCTTCCCCCCCCCCCCCTGTCTCTAACTCTCTCTGACTGGGAGGGGATGAGCTGACATCCACAGCCTCTCTCTCTCGCTCACTTTATCTCTCTCTCTCTCTCTCTCTCTCTCTCTCTGTGTCTCCCCCTCTCTGTCGTCTCTGTCTCTCCTCTCTCTCTCTCTCTCTGTCTCTCTCTTTCTTCTTCTCCTCTCCATATCTGACTGGCAGGGGATGAAGCCAGACATCCCCAGCCTCTACCCCTCTCTCTCTCTCTCTCTCTCTCTCTCTCTCTCTCTCTCTCTCTCTCTCTCTCAGCCACGGTGGAGAGCGTTCCTCACTCATTCCATGGTGTCCGGATCAATGGGGTTTAGCAGACATGATGTGGGCCATTCCCAAGGGAAAAGCGTCGCAGTGCCGTCGATGAATCCCAGTGACGCTGGGCCGCGCCTGTGTGTGTGTGTGTATGTGCGTGTGCGCGTGTGCGTGTGTGTGTGCGTCATCGGACTGAAATTGATTGCGTTTGTGCCCCCTGTCTAAAGTGTGCCATGAAAAAAGAGGCACTGGAAAGAGAAACAGGGGAGGTTGGATTACTCATAACACATAAATATTCAAAGAAATATGTTAAAATGAAATTAGTGTTGTCGACGTTTAATTGGGGGGAGCAAGTTGGTCTCGTAAAAGAAAAGTCGCCTCCCAGTTTGAAAGGCTCTGGTACTCTCAACTTTTCACACCCCAGGACAATGAAAACAATTCAATATGACTCACTGGTGTGTCTGCTGAGAGGCTAAATATTAATACCAGAAATGTAATGATGTTGAGTACCGTGGGTGTCCCGAGCTAGTTGGATGAACCATGTGCCGCTGGTGGTGCTGGTGGTGTTGTTGTTGGTGGTGATGGTGGTGGTTGGTGTGCTGGTGGTGTTGTTGTGTGGTGGTGGTGCTGGTGGTGGTGGTGGTGGTGCTATAGTGGTGGTGGTGGTGATGGTGGTGGTGGTGGTGCTGCTGGTATTGTTAGTGATGGTGGTGTTGCTGGTGGTGGTGCTAATGGTGCTGGTGGTGGCGGTGGTGGCGGTGGTGCTGCTGGTGGTGCTGGTACTGGTGCTAGTGGTGGTGGTGGTGGCGGTGGTGGTGTGTGTGGCGGTGGTGGTGGTGGTGGTGCTGGTGGTGTTGGTGGTGTGTTGGTGGTGGTGGCTGGCGGTGGTGCTAATGGTGCTGGTGGTGGCGGTGGTGGCGGTGGTGCTGCTGGTGTGTGCTGGTACTGGTGGTGCTAGTGGTGGTGGCGGTGGTGCTAGTGGTGTGGTGTTGTGTGGTGTATGGTGGTGGTTGGTGGTGGTGTTGTGTTGTGCTGGTGGTGGTGCTGCTGGTGGTGCTGGTACTGGTGGTGGTGTTGGTGGCGGGGCCCACGAGACAGGAGACAGATTCTGAGGGACAACAGAGGCGGTTCTATCGAGTGGTTAGCGGTTCTATCGAGGGCCTCTGAGGGCCGTCCGTCGGGAAACGAAACAATCTCCAGAACAGGTCACTCAATTTAACTCCTGGCCGCCCTCTCGCTCTGGTGTATATATATATATATATACAGTGTGTGTATATATATATATATATATATACGAGGGTCCAAATACTTTCCCGGCTGATTGTTTGAGGTAACAAGAGAGCATGGTCGCTCACAGAGTCACCAAGCGAGGGCAGAGAGGCCCGCTGTGCCCAGACAGCCTCTACACCGCGGCCCTTCTGACACCGATGGAGGAAGGAGGAGGAGGAGGAGGAGGAGGAGAGTGGAAACAAGGAACCCGCTGAATGCTCCGGGGGTCTTTTATTTATTTTTCGCCTCCCTCACTTTGTTTTCAATCGATGGAAGACCTACCTTTAATCAGGCCGCTATCGAGTGCTGAAGCTAGCAGAATTGAAGAGTCTGTCTCGCGGAACCGCTCTGTACCACTTTGGGACTTTTCTTCTCGACAGAACTGTGTGTGTGTGTGTGTTTGTGTGTGTGTGTGTTGTGGTTGTTGTGTGTGTGTGTGTCATTACGCCCACTTCGTCAATTGCTCTATTTTGCGATAAAAGCGGGAGCGGAGATTAAACATATAATTGCTAATTTGATTAAATTATCCATTGAGTCCGAGTGTCTCATTTGATATGAGGGCTTCATTCCTCCCATGCAAACAGAAAAATCAGCTAAACGACTTAAAGGCCATTGACTCTCATTCTGATCCTCCAAGTTGTGATATTTGTATTACGTTGCACATTTTGCTTGCCCGTCGCCACTTCTTCATTTCACTGCACATCCTGTATGTGCAGTGAAATTAAATTAATCTTCTTGAATCTTGGTGAATGGTAAATGGATTGCGTTTATATCGCGCTTTTATCCAAAGCGATTTACAGTTGCCTCACACACAGCCCAGAGTAGCCCAGCTCATTCATTAAAGTGCATTGGTTCGTATGAGCACATAATGAATAATTGTTCATTGACTACGTTATATAAATACCATATTGGATCTTTTGTCAATCGTGCCTCGCAGGCCGAGATCGTGCATCCAGGAAACTGAACTTAATGATTAGAGTCGTTCAATGTCAGACTTAATCACTGCCAACAATCCAATTTAAACCATCTACACCAATATTGGTGTAGATTATTATTATTATTATTATATTATTATTATTAGAATTAAAAAATGTGTGCCAATTAAAAAGGCCACTCTTGTTGAAGTTGGTGGCAAGAGATATATTCCTCCTAACTCTACTTTACTGACGGTCTAGTCATTAAAATAAATGAGTATTGTGTATTGTCCACGGTAGGAACAGGTTTTGTGTCTTGTTAAAAAGGCTCATCGTCGGACAAACGAGTATCGCTCCGTAGTTCAGGTGTCAGGGAAAAACGAAATGGCAGTAAAAAAATAAGCCACAAGCCACAAGCCACTATTGACGGGAACCTCTGCTTCTCAGCGAGGCGAGAAGGTGAGAGGAAAGGAAAGGAAAGCAGACAGGAGCTGTAATGCTGTAAGGATGGAACATGATTTTTTTTGGCTTTCGTCCCGAACAGCAAACTGCCGGTATGTCAAGGTTAAGTAATAAATCAATGGTAAATGGATTGTATTCATATAGTGCTTCACAGTATCGCCTCACATTCACCCATTCATACACCGACGGCGGCGGTGTCGACCATGCAAGGTAACAACCAACACGTCAGGAGCAGTTAGGGTTAGGTGGTGTCTTGCTCAGGGACACCTCCACACTTAGCTAGGAGGAGGGGGAGGAGCCCCGGGAGGATCGAACCAGCGACCTTCCTGTTGCCCAGACAACCGCTCTTATACCTCCTGAGCTACTGCCCCCCCCACCTCTATCAAATCAACATCGTGTTGATAGGAAATATTCATGAGTTTATGCACGACCTACAGTACAAGCGAGGAAGGTTTCGTTTGACTCAAAGGTTAGCTTATACGCTGGAAGGGCTCGCATGGGCAAATGGAGTAATGCAATTAAATTCAAAATGGTGGCGTGATACAAACTACCCCCGCACTGCACACACAGAACACTCTCCGTCCGCTCGGTTATTTTTACGTACTCGTACACTGTTGTTTCTGGGAGGGGGGGGCGGGGGGGGGCGGCGCTTTCATTACAGGAACAGATCGGCACGTCAGATTTTCGATAACATGGCGGCCCGTCGAATCGGTCGCTCTGCAACCCGGGGCGTTTTTTTTTTTGGGGCGTCTGGCGTCCCCAGCTACACCCGTACCCCCCGTACCCCCGTACTACGTACCCAGCCTCCCTCTCGAGCCTCCGTCCTCCTCCTCCTCCGCTCGGCTCTGCGGCTGCACCAGGTGCACCGCCGCCGCCGCCGCCGCCGTGTGTCTCGGTGTGCAATCCAATCTTGTCTGGCTGCAGGGACGGGAGGAGGAGATTTCACTTATTGCTCCGATCCCCGAACAAATCATAAGCCCAGCCAAAATATCCGGAGACCCGCGGGGGGTGTGAGGGGCGGGGGGGGGGGGGTGTAGGAGGGGAGTGATGGAAGGGTGGGAAAGCGGGAGGGGGCTTCGAGGGGGGCTTTTAGATTTGCATCGTCGTTTGACTGATTACACCGTGATCGCCTCCCGCGGCGGGCACCGGGCGTGAAATATGTGCCGGCACAAGGGCACTTGAGGGAATTACGCTTGTTTGTCTCCATCTAATTTTTTAATAGCCACCCGCGCTGATAAAGTTGATCAAAATAGTGCCCCCCCCCCCCTCAAACCCCCACCACCCAGCCCCATTTCAATAGATTGGTTTATCGCCGAGCCCGGGGTCCTGGAAAGCTTACTCATCACCGCAGCAGCGCGTGGCGACTGAAAGATAAGGGCATTTAGATAAGGTTCTTTCGGGGGCCCGCCGAGCGTTGTGTACAAAACAGCCGGAGAAGAAGAAAAAAAAAATCGGAATAAAGCCCCAGAATATTCCGCGTCATTCCAACAGATAGGCCGACGCGCAGACGCATATCGACGGCGAATTTATTCAAATAAGGACGAATGACGACGGAGGCCAGAGAATCAGAGTCGGTGGCGCCGGTTGCGGCCCTTGGTCTCTGATTCTGATCATTTCCTTATCTGGGTTTTGTTCCTCTCAGGCGAGTTCTGAGTAACACTGACCTGCCGCCCGATTGCATCCCGGACTCTATTTTCCTCGAGTCCTCGACCGACTCCCGCCCCGGCCAGCCTGGCTACCCCCCCCCCCCCCCCCCCCCCCCGGAGACCAATGGACGCATTCCAAATTGTACTCGGGGACGTATTTCCACAAAGTCTGAGACAATCGGCAAACGGACACATTTCCGTCTAACAAGCCAACAGCCCGGAATCGGCCCACAGTGTTCGCGGCACAGGGGGATTTGCAGAATATAAATTCTAATTAAAAATGCGTGTCGGCTCTGAGCGCCAACAGAACAAATTCAACATTTATTAAAAGATGTGCTCTGTGAAGTAAAGCATCCGTTTTGTTCGGCTTTTGTGCAAATCTGTAATACAATCTATAATGCAGTTATAGATTGTCTCACAGTGAGTTCTCGTTGCATTATTATTATAATTTTCCATAACATGATGGAAATGGACATAATGGATAATTGCCTTCTTCATTCACGACCAATCAATACTTTCCTTCCCTCTCGTCTGTGAACAACAACAACAACAGCCCTCAGTGTGGCCCAAATTGACCACCGTGGTGTCTGTGTTCAATAGCTTTTCTTCTTTTCCTCTTTCATGGTCACTGTTTTGGGACTTTCTCTGCTGAAATTATCATCAAAACGTGGATATGATCATTAAATCAGTGCCAGGAGATTTGAGTGAACGTTCGGAAAACAGCATCTTAGACGCCTATAGGCTGGCCTTGTCAATACATTCTACCTCAAGGGATTGAGTTTAGCGTGTTTAGCGTGTTTATTTGTATGTGTTTTGTGACACATGTACGCATACCACACTGACACATATTTCCTGGACGCTATTTTAACTGCACAATGGAACATCTGCAGTTTGTTTGTGCATTTGCGTTTGTGCATATGCATGAATAATAACTGTTCATACTGTTCAAGACACGGTTGACTTACGTCGGGTTCAGCGGGGCTCACTGAACCCCCCTAGTGGCTGTGGTTAGAAATGCGTGTAGGACTGTAAATACAGTATCTATACAGTATTCGGTACGTCAACTAGCCCGCTGTAGGCTCATCTCTGGAGCAACGCTAATAGACACACGGGATCTGCAGGCGATCTGCAGGTTTACTGTTGGATTTAGTTTGTGTTGAGTTCTCGTGATATTTCATCACTCATTCGGGAAGAAAAAATGCATCTGCTGCTGCTGCTCGGATCCTGATGATTGATTTCCGTGCAAACGAAGCCTGTCGTGCCTTTTATTGTGACCTCCCCCCCACCACACACACACACACACACACACACACACACACACACACACACACACACACACACACACACACACACACACACACACACACACACACACACAACATTAAAGGTCAAACTCTGCCTGCACCACATGGCCCCATAATCACATGGCCCCATAATCATATGGCCTGTAAAGCCCTTTGAGACTGTAACTGTGATTAACGGCGATACAAATAAAGTTGACTTGACTTGAAACTGAAATCGACTGTACGTTCGTTACACATTGGACGAATATACAGTATATACAGAAAGAAACAGCCGCCCACAAACAGGAAGAAACAGCCCGCATCCACTCATCTTGGGCTGTAAACCGTCGTTTTAATCAGTGGTGGGCTGTCAGGGCCAGCAAAGCCTTCTCTGCTGGCCTAAACACTATCAGAATCACTGACTTATCGGCGGCGTGTCATCCAGGAAAGGGAAGGTGGCGACGGAATGACGGAATAGGAGCCTTGAAGCAATCTCTCGCAAGCTGGTCCCCCCCCCCGTCCCCCGCGTCCCCACCCCCCATCAGCCCCGTGACATAAATCCCCCTGGCAGAGATATTTTCTCTCATCGTTCCCCCTCCCTCCTTACCTCCCGCACCTTCCTTCCGTACGGGTGGTGGTGATGGTGGTGGTGGTGGCGGTGGCGGTGGCGGTAATGGTGAGGGCTCTCCCGCACATCCGTTGAAGCGGTGGTGTGTCATCGGTGTGTGTCGTCGGTGGTGTGTGTCGTCGGTGTGTGTCGTCGGTGTAACCACACCCACCACACCATACACCACACACACACACACACACACACACACACACACACACACCTCAGCCACCAGCACCTTCACCACCACCATCACCACCAACTGCCACCCCGGCTGGCTGCTGAGGCTGCACCTGGACCCACGTGGTGCAACGGTCAAAGGAACGGTATTGAATATCACCACTAGGGGGCGCACCTCGTTATTCGTTCCGTTTCGTTTTTGTGACTTCCAGCGATGGATATAGATAGCAGAGAGCACGATGTCTCTCCCGTGACGAGTGAGCGGTAGGACTTAGACATCGGCTTGTGCATCATCGTGTGTTTCATTCACTGGCGTTCCGTTGAACCAACTTAAAAAAACGGGGAAACCACAGCAGAAAGTGTCGTCCGCCGTCTCTCATCTTCTAAGGAAGGAAGCAGAGCTCGCTGTGCCTCTCTCTCTCTCTCTCTCTCTCTCTCTCTCTCTCTCTCTCTCTCTCTCTCTCTCTCTCTCTCTCTCTCCCACGCTCAGAATGGGATTGTATTTTTTCCATTATCACTCCGCTGGAACCGTGGGGGTTTCTTCGAAGCCTTGTCTTGCGTTCTCGCGTTCGCGGAACCATGCATTCAAACGGTGTCAAGGTCTCCATTCCCTGTGTGACACGAGTCTCGCGCGCACGAAAGAGAGAGGGGGTCTTCGTCCCCTCCTTCGCCTTCGCCTTCACCTTCGTCTTCGTCCTTTTCACACTGGCAAGGCTCAGTATAGTACAGTACCGTGTCGTCTCTTAACCCCGCCTGCATGACTGAATTATCGCCACCAGGACTACTTTATGGAGTTCACCGTTCATTATTGTTGCGCAACACTTCAACCAACCTGCTCTAACATTACGGAGTCCCTAGTAGTACCCAGCATACCTTGCTGTGCCCAGCTACGGCAAGTCGTGCATCACAAAATAGAACGAGACCACCACACACACACACACACACACACACACACACACACACACACACACACACACACACACACACACACACACACCACACACCGCAGGGGGGGGGGGGATCCCCAGGGGCCAGTGGAAGATAAATGGTCATAATCAGGAATATTATCGGTGGCTAATATGCAACGTGACACGTCTGGGACACGGGAGGAGGAGGAGGAGGAGGAGGGAGGAGGGGAGACGGTGGAGAGAGGAGGACGGGGAGGTTGGGGGCTTTTCCCTGATCCCTGCGCTGATTAGCATGACAACGACTGCACCTCCTCCCTTCCCTTCCCTTCCCTTCCAACCTTCCTTCCAACCTTCCTTCCTTCCTTCCGCCCGAATGCACGCCGATGCCAGCTCCTCGCAGCCCCCGTGACTCGTGCGGCGCCTTTATCACATTCCCGTGCTCGGGGTTTTTTTTTGAATGTCTTAATCCCTCCACATATTGCAGGAGATTATCTTTCTAAAATTAACTAGCCCCTGGAGACTGCAGAGATAGCAGCTGCTTTTTTTTCTCCCCCTTTTTTTTCTCTCTCTCTCTCTCTCTCTCTCTCTCTCTCTCTCTCTCTCTCTCTCTCTCCACGTTCACAGCATCCTCAGTCACGTGTCATTCAGCATCTAGCGTGGCGTGAAGATTTAATGTTTCTC
>PIJE02001333.1:10000-30000 GCA_002895965.2 Coryphaenoides rupestris
CAATTCGTTGGGAGACTTTAACAAATTGGCGAGTGAACAGACCATCACTTTCACCAACGGACAAATGGAGATGCAGCAAGGGTCCGTGATCCGTCACTCCCAGACATCATCAACGCCCATGGAGCTGGAGGATGCCACTCCTTGTGGTGTGGACCCTGCTGTAGCAGCCCACCACATCAGGAGGATCAAGACGCTCCTGGAGGAGCAGTGGGAGTGCCTGTGTAGGGGTCGGGGCTCGATGGAGGAGGAGGAGGAGCGGGGGAGGCCCCTGGAGCACCCAGACCCCAAGGTCAACTCCCTGCAGATGGAGATGATGGGGCTTGTGGACGTCCTCTCGGCCTGCTATCGCCACCACGGACGAGTGGACGGCGATGGAACCCCACAAGAAGGTACGTGCTATTTCAACCCGGTGGTGAGGGTTCTATCAGTGGCTTCAACCGTTGAACACTGAGGACATGCGCTCTATGTTTGTAAGATCATGATTGATGCTTTGTTGTTGATCCATGAGTCACGTGGTTACCTGATTAGCACAAAAAAATCCCCTATCCCCATGATTCACAGCACAGCGTCTCAAACCATGACGGCACTCGTGTTGTTATGACCTCGCACCATTACAGAACGCCCTGCGGACTAAAGGGAAGCTGAGACGTGGCCGTGCCCAAAAATCAAAGGGTTTCACTGACTTGACTCACTCATTCCCATACGGTCGGAAATATCTTTTGACTCACTTGTGCGATCGCCGCACTTGATACTACGTTATGGTTCTAGAAGCTTCTCTCTGGGAACACTCCTGCTCCTTGTGCTGACCAAACATTTTTTTTACGGCAGAATGATCTTTCCAGTGGCGACTGTTGTTTCGATCACAATGGAGTCCAGTCGTCGTATCCCGGTGACGGCGCACAGAGGAAAACAGCTGTGACAACATTTGGTGTTCAGGGCTATTTTTATACGCACACCCATTGAAATACCGACCCAGACACCCGATCTGTTTTTAACGTTTTGCGTTACTGGTTTTTTCGTCAAGTCACGCAAGCTTTATTTATGAGGCACATTTCATACACAGGGCAAGACAATGCATATTTAAATACATAAAGTAGTGATACAATCAGTGCAGAATATACATTTGCATATCAGCAGTTGTTTGTGCAATTACACAAAGACACTCTCACAATATACAAAACACACACACACACACACACACACACACACACACACACACACACACACATACTAAGAACTTATAGACCGCAGTGTCTATAAGTTAAGTTACGTTTTTAACCATCTTTTATGTGGTCTCTCTCTTATTTAAAGTGTTACTATTGATTCTAGCTTCGACTTTGGGGGCCAATGCAGAGGACAGGTGTATCAGTTACGTTAATACCGTTGAAATAATCGTTATTCACAGATCCCCTCTTTCTTTATACTGATTTACATTTAGGGCATTTGGAAGACGCTTTTATCCAAAGCGAATACTGATCAGTTTCCAAAATAAATGATCATGTTTTGCTTGCGTCAATCACCAATCAATGCGAATGGGAACCACAAGGAAAATAAATTCATCTTTTAAATTATACATCCATTTATCTTCCTTGACAAGTTGAGGCTTCAGGATCGCATAATTTGAGTCAAGAAAAGCTTGCATAATCGCAACGACCACCAATCCATATAGCTTCTGTTGGACCCCCGCTTACAGCCGACTCTTCTGCGCTGGAATGTCTCGATTCAGCTCCCGAGGGACCTCGGCGTCGTTCCCTCGCCGTCTCCCCACCTCAAGTATGCAGACGACGTTCCCTTCCCGCTGCCGGCGAAAAATACACCGACCTCACGATGGGCGTCGATTTCACCCACGTCTTGTGTGGGCGCTCGAGAAGACTCTAGAATCTTGAGTGTCAGGCAGGCATAATTCATCATGTATATATACGCCATGAATTGTGTCGTACGTATGAGCAGAACATGTCGGCTGTCGTGTTTGTCATAAAGAAACGGATGACGAGTTGGGGACGGCATCCGCCAAGACGCTCGTTTCGTTTTGACAGATCTTCGTCTCCGTTTATCTTCATCTCACCCTCATTTTGTCCTCCTCTCTCTGTCTTTTAGCCGCTAAGCGCGCCACGGTGACGGAGCCGACGGTCGAGACTGCCGGGGCGACAGAGCGCATCCACTTTGCGGGTGTTAATGAAAGGTTAGTCAACAACGAGCCGGCTCTCTCCCCTCGTCTCAGCCCCGCCCCCGAAGCTGACACCAGTGTTCCTATACGTTGATGATTTACCACCGCGGGGTTTAAGTGGTTTAAGGGTTTAAGTCTGGCAGTGGCGGGAGGGACCCCGAACACTCCCGATGTGGCTGTGGTCCTCCTCGGTGCCTTGGGGACGACGACGCTTCACATAGTTGGGCGGGAACTGGGAACTGGGAAGTACTCGATCCCGCTCGCTTCCCAGCACAGGCTTCATGTCGAGACAGGAGGGCGGGGGTTGGAGAGAAGTGCTGGAGTTCACTTTGAAAGCCGACATGGTTCCCATCATGAACGCTGTAGTCGTCTACAAGGCGGCGAGCGTGTTTTGAAGCCGGGTTCTCATCTGCGCGCTACGAAAGGCAGCGGATCAAAGAAGATGTGTCACGTGACCGTTCCATCCCCGCTCCAGAAAGCCCAGCAGGCCACCAGAGCCAGGATAGATGAAACGGGCTGCGCTGTGGTTGGTTGGCAGGCAGCCCAGTGTTTCCAGTGTTAGAACAGAACCCTGCTCCCACATGGATGCAAGCTACAGGAGCGAGTTTTACGGACCTCGTCAAAGTCGTGATGACTCGTTTATGGAGAATGAAGTACACCCGGGATATGTATGTGTATACATATAAAATATCCATAAAACATCACATATTTTGAGATGTTTTTCTGCTGTTCTCAAGACTAAGATATGGACTGAGGCGTCCGGAGAATAACCGCTGCCTGCATCCTGATTTTCTGAAGGGGACGGGCGTTAATGAATGCAGCCGACGTTGTCAGGTTGACAGACTAGAAAGCCTGACTTTTGGCAGCCTCTGTTTTTTGGGCTGATCTGTATTCCCCTTCTCCTCCTTCTCCTCTTCCATCTCTCCTCTTTCGTCTCCTTGATTCCATCCTCTGTTCAGATGTTCGGAGGCAAAAGAGGTCGTTCAGGAGGACCGTCTGGACCAAGGAGAACCTTCTGATCAGAAAGATGAACAGCAGGAGGCCCCGCTAGAGGAGATGTCCATCGCCGTCCAGGCGCCCACCCAGATGTACACCCAGGCCTCTGAGGAGGAGGAGGAGGAGGAGGAGGAGAAAGAGGAAGAGGAAGAGGAAGAGGAGGAGAGCCGGGGGGAGGGTGGCGAGAGCCCCCCAGACCCTGGTCCAGGTCCAGACCCCGGTCCAGGCCCAGGCCCCGACCCTGGTCAAGACCGGCTCTCCGTCTCGGCTACAGAGGCCCCGGGCGGTGCGGACGGAGGCTCAGGGGTGGCGGTGGGCCGGCAGGAACAGATGGAGGAGTCCTCCTCACCCCAGGGGGAACTGATGGACACGGACTCTTCTGGTTCTGTGTCCACCACCAGGGGGCGGTAGGTGGACGCCGACTACGGAACCACAATTCAGTTTCTGTTTTGCCAAAACAAAATGCCTCCACGCAGATATACGTTATAATCGTGAATTAATTCATAGGTTGTCTTGTTCTCTCTCTCTCTCTCTCGCTCTCTCTCTCTCTCTCTCTCACACACACACACACACCCTTCCAGCGAGGTCGTGAGCGAGGAGTTTATGGTCGCTTGTCAGTTTCTTACAGACCACATGGAGAACATGGATAATCCCAATGACGACATGGTAGGTACACGTGACTTTAACAGACTTTCATAGAACTTCTCATGTTCTGAGTCAAATTCCTTGCATGTGCAAAGAATGCTTTGCCAGTAAAGCTGTCAAAACTAAATAAAGTTAATTTAACAGCGGAACACGACAGTCCAATGACCAAGTTCTAATCACTCTCTATGCATTAATATGTACATCTACATTTTTGATAATAATAATAATATATTGATTGATGAAAGAGAAGAATAAATAAAAGAATAGATAGAAGTAAGTACAAAAGTCCACTTTCCCTCCCTTTTATACTCCAGCGCAAGGCCTTGGTCGTGCTGTTCCACAATTGGTTCAGCATCGCGGCGGAGGAGAGCGCCGTGGCCAATAGCGTGTCTCTCTACCTGGGCGAGGTGAAGAAGACCACGCCCCCCCTGCTGGCCTTCCTCGTCAACCTGGCCGACGACAACGGCAACACGGCGCTGCACTACAGCCTCTCCCACTGCAACTACAGCATCGTCAGCCTGCTGCTGGACACGGGTACACCTGTCAATCACTGTCACGACAGTACAGTACATGTGCTGTTACTGTCAATCCTAAGCGAAGTTCGAAACGGATGTCGCGTTAATTGACGCAAAATTCAAACACAACGGTCATCCTGGATTGGTTCAGAAGACCTTGGCTCCTGAAAATTTGAGGGAAACCACCATTGACATTCAGAGTGAGATTTTAAAAAATATATATATATATATATAAAAAGAAAAATACGTTTGGATACGCAGTTAGGTACAGTTCTAGAAGACAGTGCTTTGCGGGACATTCTTTTGTAAAGACTAAACAGTGCCACCAAGCGGCCACTTCATGTACAACACCTGATGTCTGCCGACCAAAAAATAAACCAACACAACATAATAACCAGTTAAAAAACGAATTTTCTAAAAAATAAAATAAAAAAGTATGCATCTTGTTCTTTCGACTGTAATGGTTAAGGACCACAAAAAACAAAATAATGACACATTAGTATTAAAACTCGATTTGTATTACATTTACACTCGTGATTTGTCAAAATCCGAGAATCCAAAGTCCGACGACTCCTGCATATGAACAAACCGATCGCGGTAAAAGAAAAGGACAATTGCAAGTCAACAAAACAGGAAACTACATGGTTGTTGTTTTTTTCAAAAGAAAGAAAAAAAAG
The DNA here is from genome assembly GCA_002895965.2 of Coryphaenoides rupestris. NCBI lineage: Eukaryota > Metazoa > Chordata > Actinopteri > Gadiformes > Macrouridae > Coryphaenoides > Coryphaenoides rupestris. The sequence continues at coordinate 15,001 of PIJE02001333.1, forward strand.
CCACACACACTTCAGCACGACAAACCGTTAGTGACTCATTCCCTTCCAGGAGGGAACTCGTGGTACAAGTGGAAGTAAAAGGCGGTCGGTGATCTAAGGCACAAGCAGAGCCCAGAGGCCGTCCGAGGTCCGTTCCGAGGGGGTTGGGGGGGACAACGGACCCGGACCGATTTGTTGTATTGTGAGCGTGTACCGTTTGGACAGTCGGAGTGTTTGCACGCGGGATCGAGGGGTCTGGTGGTTGACTTGGGTGTTGGTGTGTGTGGCGTGTTGCGATGTGTCGGGGGTGTGCGGCTGTTGATGTGGAATGGGGTCGGCTGACTGTAGTGTGGCGCTCGATTGGCGGTTCGTCCTGCTCGTTCAGTGGTGGAGCGGCCGGCGCGCGCCATCGCTGTTGCGTTCGGCAGATGGCCGTTGTTCTGGTGCCGCTGACCTGATCCGGGCGGCCGTCGCTGATGCCGTGATAGAACAGCAGGGTGATGTTGGGGCGTCGTTAGATGGCGGCCGCCTCGGGGAACCTCCCACTCGCCAGCAAGGCGCAGCAGAGGGGGGCGTGTGAGTGTTAAGCACAGTATGCCCATAGTTCCCCCGATTGCTTGTGATAGTGTTCTAGGCCCCATATTCTTACCCTACGCACACACAAACACACCAGGCCCATCATGCGGGCTATCAGATACCACCTGGACCTTTCAATGTAATGCATTCATATGGGCAAACTATCCTAAATGCGCCATTCAACCCATTTCTGCAGCAACTCAATCTCTGTAGCATGACGCACCACGGCGCTCATGTTCGCCTGCGAGGCGCGGACACACGCACATCGTCCGCCTGCTGCTGGAGCGCGGACACTGCGACCTGACGCTCAGCGATAAGGTGGGGGATGGACGGAACGCACACACACACACGCACACACCTAGTGTACACACAGACACACACACACACCTGTGTACACACAGACACACACACACACATACACATACACGCTCACTCACACACCCAAACACACTCTCTCTCTCTCTACACACACACACACACCACACACACACACACTCACACTCTCTCTCTCTCTCTCTCTCTCACACACATGCTCACACTCATGTGTACACAAATGTACAGCCATGCAGCCACACACACACCTACATTCACACACATGCATGCACACACACACACACACACACGCACACACACACACACACACACACACACACACATACCCTTACAGATGATAATCGCCCAAAGCAATTTGCACGATAATGTGTTGGATTTGAAGTTCATTTTCTGTCCTATCAATTTTATTTTATTTCGGCCGCTCAAGAGAATAACCATTAAGGACAATTCAAAAGCGTATCATAATCAGATCAGGATGTTCTCCTTCGAAAAAAGTTTCAAGTAAGTAAGTTACAAACCTGAAGGTGACTTTGTGGTTTAATTGGATAGAGTGCACGGAGAGGTAATAGGTATGAACCTCTTAGGAAACGGCGCCCCCTAGCGGACACGAAGCATCACTACATGGCAAGTTCACTACCAGAGCTACAGCTGTTACATGTCATCACATTATTTTGTAATCTATTTATCTTAAACGTCGGTTAGTATACATCTATTCATAATACATATTTAGATCTTAAGTGGACATTTGTAGTGATAGTTGACAATGATTTTCCAGTCCAGTCCACCCAGATGTATGTATGCTGGATAGATCAGCCGACACCAGCCTACCCAGTGAGTGGACTGTACTGGTAGCAACTGGTAGGCTGATCTATCCAGCATACTGTACATACAGTACATGTGGGGTGGACACTCCCACCTGTGACATCGTCATCAAGGTGATTCTGAGAAACGGCTCGCAAATGGCTAAACCACACTCACTCGCACCCGGAGCCCTTTAAAGGGGACGTGTTATGCCACCAGGTGTGAGTGTGATGAGCCGTTGCGAGCCGTTTCACATTTGTCTCGTGACATCACAAGTGGGAATGTCCACCTCGATGTATGACGACTAGATCAGCCTACCCAGTGGACTGTACCGACAGGTAAACTGATCTAGTCAGGGTACATCTAGGTGGACATTCCCACTTGTGATGTCACTAGACGGTAGTCACATGGCAATTGTGAAATGGCTTGCAATGGCTAATCACACTCACACCTGGTGACATAATACAGTATGTCCCCTTTAAAACAAAACACTGCTAACTCTGCGTCTCCTTGCCGTCTCTCCTCTCCAGCGCGGCCTGACGGCGCTCAGCCTGGCGGTGCAGGGCGCCCACGCGGACACGGCCTCCCTGTTGCAGGCCCACGCCAAAGCCCGCGCCCTCTGACCTCTGAACTCATGATCAGTCGTCATAACCCGTCCAACGCCTCTCTCTCTCTCTCGCCTCTCACCACTAGTTATGTCTTTTATTTCTCCCATGGGTGCTGGTGACACGATGCTGCTGCTGCTGCTGTGCCTGTTCCTTAGAATAATTAATGTCAGCAATAACGCCTGAAATAATATTGATCATTCATCCCACACACGTATGAATAAGAGACAAGATACGATAACACTTCCAAGAATTTCCTTCGGGATTGATAGTTTTATCTCTTATTCATAAGTTTGTGGGGATGAACGTTCACTATTCTTTCAGGCGTTATAACTGGAGATTCATTATGATAATTATAGCCTGGCTCATGTGCGCCTGCATTCGTTTACGGGAAGAGAAGAAGAAAAAAGGCTTTTCAATGCGTCGCTTTGTGTTGAAGATGGTACTCAATGACTCCCAGGAAGGGGGAATTATGGATGATTATGCAATTTGGGATTTAATGAACGGTGTGCAAACATTATTTCAACTGCCGTACATATCTACAGTATACCAAGTGTGTCATCTCAGCTCTCAGTGTTTTGAATAAGATGTAAAAAATATTATACAGTATCTATGGATGTATGGTGGTTATTATAAGCTATCCCGGACGGTGTGGGTCAAGATGATGGTTGATGGTTTTATTTTCTGTTGTGATATTTCAGAGTCCAGCAGATGGCGCTGCCGCCGCCTCGCCAACGGATTACATTTAATCCCTTTGAGTGTGACAGACAATTATAGCCACGCCACTCACTGCATTGTATTGCATTGCAGAAAGACACTAGAATACAATTAAAAAAAAACTGACTAAACAACAACAACAACAACAATAGCAACAAACAACACGATTGGAGTGGAGTGGAGTGATCGGCTCATTTCCCCCCCGAAGTCCCTCAGGAAAAGTTTAACGAGATATGGAGATTGTTTTTATTTATTATTATTTTCTCCTTTATCGTCTCGTTTATTATTCAAAGCCACCTGTGGTTTCAAACCGCTGGCGATTCGATTTCTTTTTTCATTTGTCACACGAGCGCAAATAAATAATAAAAAAGAATTTCAATACATTTTAACGACGTTGGTGTTTGGCCTACTGATGAATATACTGTATATCTCAGAGGTTTGTCTTTGCTATATATATTATATATCGTGGATATAAAACACATTGAGAGCGGATGCTGCCCATACATTTATGATGCAGTTATGCTCCGTTGTATAAATCAATAAAGACCAATCGCATCATATCTGGATGTGGGATGAAGACAACATGGACGCCAAATCTCAACAGTGAGCTGCTTTCGGTGTAATAATGATAATGGACATCATGGGCTTATACCAGAGGCAGGCTTTTGTCTCTGTAGCTACCAGACAGTGATTAGTGAAGAGCCATGCAAGAGTAATATTAAAGGGGACATATGACGCCACCGGGTGTGAGTGTGATTAGCCATCGCAAGCTGTTTCACAATCACCATGTGACTACCGTCTAGTGACATCACTAGTGGGAATGTCCACCTAGATGTTTGCTGACTAGATCAGTTTACCTGTCGGTACAGTCCACTGGGTAGGCTGGTAGACTGATCTAGTAATCATACATCTCGGTGGACGTTCCCACTTGTGATGTCACTAGTCACATGGCAATTGTGAAACGGCTTGCGATGGCTAATCACACTCACACCCGGCGGCGTAACATGTCCCCTTTAATGTTGTTCTGATTTATCTGAAGCGTCCAAGCCTTTAAACGGGGGCTCCCACCGTAGAATGATGATTCTTGTCCGGTGTAGGCCATTGTAAAACGAAATTATAGTGTAGAGAGAAGAAGACAAAAAGTGACACACATACAGAAATAGGAAGATTTCATATTTTCATGTTTAAATCAAATTTTATATATCAATATATAGAGATAGTCAAACTAACATCAACTCATATGGGACTGGTGTGTGTGGTGCGGGTTCATGCGGGTGTCTGGACGCCGCGCAAACACAACGGAAACAGAAAGTCAACAGAAAAAAGGCACAAAATAAACTAAATAAAACAAAGTCAGCATGGTTTCCAAACTCAGGAGCTGTTGACGTATTCTTTCTGGGAGCGGGAAGGCGGTGACCGGGGGAAATGTGACAGAGATTCACAGAAGAAGAGAAACGATATCCCGGAATATGAGGAAATAACAGAATATATCTGCGGTAAGAATGATGCACAGGCGGGAACAACACAAAACCACTCGGTGGATAAATTACAATTTTCTTACAATTGGGGACATCGAAGTGCTCTGATTTTATACAAATAAATTAATAGAACTGTCAACACTTTGGGTTATTTACAATCTTATGTACAGCTTCTCGCTTACAGAATTCTTTTTTTTTATCGTACATTATCAAAAAAACGTTTGCCATACGAAAACATATTTACACGTCAACGATTCGAAAATGATCCTCATTGACATCTTATCCCCTTATCGGCATCATTACACACACACACACATTTTTAGTTATGTACACACACACACACACGCACACGCACACACACACCATGCAAACCTGCACAGTACAGAAGGCATTCTAAGAGGGTTGTGCAACAGAGAGCTTACAAAATGGTTCAAATATGGCTATGGGAGGAGCATCCTCAGACACATACGGTGGCTTACACCCACACACATACCATACCGACCCCCCAGGAGCCACGCACTCACACAATGTATTCACCATAACATAGTTGCACGCACACGCAGCACGCTGCACACCACACCCAACACACCCTTTCCAATTGGCACCTACAAGTCACTTTTAAAATCCCTCCTGCATGAGGATGCGTGGTGTTTACTACTGGGTTATGTACTGGAGTTACTTTACTTGGAGTTTACTTACTTGGAGTTTACTTCCCGCGGTGTTTCCTTCCTGGCAGCTCTAATACTGGCAGGTCTGCCTGCCTCTAAACCACCGACAAGCGGCTGCAGGTCAGCCCGTCTGCTGACCGGGTATCAGTGGTGGTTTCTGTAGCCCGGTGTGGATGCATCCCACCACGGGTCTGTTGCCGTGGCCACACACACACACACACACCACACACACACCTGCCAGCACGGAGCTCTGTCCAACACTCTCAACCCAACACACACACACCACACACACACACACACACACACACACACACACACACACACACACACACACACACACACACACACACACACACACACACACACACACACACACACACACACACACACACGGCCACAACAACACAGGCTCCAATTGTGTGTGTGTGTGTGTGTGTGTGTGTGCATGTATGTGTGTCAACACATTGTGTGTGTGTGTTTGGCAAACGACTCATGCGGCTTGTGGTTCTTTTTCCGAGGGCGACGTGCACGTGATCAAACTTCAGTGCACGTGAGTTGGCAACATGGCCGCCGCCCTGCTGCTGCAGTATGGCGGTTGCAAACACCATGTGTGTGTTTGTGTGTGGTGTGGTTGTGTGTGTGTGTGTGTGTGTCTGCGTGTGTGTGTGTGCATGCACGTTGATCCATCCGTCACAGAAGAACGTGAATTCATACAAAACCACCAAACAACAAACAACACACAACAGACGAGGTCCTCCTCTGGTCTGCGGAGGACAGAAGGAGGAGTGAGGAGAGACAGTCTATTGCTTGTTGTTGTCGCGCAAAAACACTTCAGATCAGGGCCAACGCTACGCAGGGGCCTCTCGTAAAGAAAAGAAAATGTGAATTATTTATTATCTTGTCTTCTCCTCCTTCCAGATCGCGTCAGATCTCCTCGTTAATCTCATGTTAGAACAATAAAAACTAAAACAAAGCCAGCTGCGACCCCCCCACCTCGCCCATCTCCTGAGAAAACAAAGAACATCTCAGCGTGGCGTCGACTCGACTTGAGGTAAAGGTTTTAAAGGTCTCACATCCGCCATGTGCGATGCAGAACACCCCCCCCCTCCCCCCCCCCCCGCCCGCCCCCCTCCCTCCCTCGAAGATATCCTCTTCATGTTAGAAGAAGAAGAAGAGCACAAAAACACAAAACTCCCCCCACAAAATCAACAGAACAGTCAACACACCACAACAACCAAACCACCGGGTTGGATCATCGAAAAAGACCAGATCGCGATAAGCCCATCATAGAAGGTACAGGAGACCTTTGCGGAGGGAGGAAGATGAGGAGGAGGAGGAGGAGGAGGAGGGTCTGTCCATAGGTGGACGGTGGGGGGCGGGGGGGAAGAAGATTGCCCCCCCCCCCCCCCGGCGAGGGACAAGTTTCCCAGCAAGCGAGGGGAGAGGCTCTTTGGGAACGGGAAACAAACAAAACATCGGGCAAAAAAGAGTGAAAAGAAAGTGAAACTCGGGGACCAAGGGCGATGCAGGGGACGACATTAATCACTCCCGCCCGCCCGCTGTCTCGATCGCCATGGTGACAGAGATGCAGCACCCCAGACTCACACGCCACACGCCACCCCCCCCCCCCCCATACACACACACACCCGGGATACAGACGGCTAAGGTGGACGACCTTGTGACTCGGGGTCAGCCTTGTTGTTATCCCCAGCTCGCCACGGGACTCTAGACACTAGAAGCAGGCCGGGTAATCCCGCCCATCTCGGGGGTTCGTTTGCAGGTCATGATGGAGTTCGATGTGTTTGAATAAATCGTCCAGAGAGAGAAAAACCTGAAAAGGTATCAAAGGTTCACACACAAGGAGTTCATTTCAATTCTGAGTCACGTTCCAGAGTTCCGCGCTGCAGTGGCAACAACGGTTCTGCAACATATGAATTAGAGATAAGCCCCAAATAACAAAAAATTTCTTTGTCCTCTTATAAACCTTAGCCAGAGTGACCTCTGACCTCGTGACCTGTGTCCGTGTTTCACCCCCAGGGGAAGGGGAGGTGGTCAGTTCTGCCACCACCCCCCCACGCCCGTCCACCCATCCATCCATCCATCACTTGGCAGGGGGGCGGGGTCACTTGGCAGGGGGGCGTGGTCACTTGGCTGTGGGGGCGGGGGGAATGGGAGGGGGTCTCTTGGAAGGGGGGGGGGGGGGGGGGGGTTTGGGGCAGGGTCACTTGGCAGGCACCGACAGCATGGGCTGCTCCGTGTACCAGTGGGTGCCCGGGTCGGCCATGCTTCCCCCTAGAGGCAGCGTGATGAACTGCGGGCAGGTGCCCCCGCTGCCCCCGCCTACTCCTCCTCCTCCTACCCCTCCCCCGCCGACGCCCGTCGACGTCGTGGTCGTCATGACGCCGGGCGGGTACGCGTGGTGGAGGTTGTGGTGCTGGTGGTGTTGTTGGTGGTGGTGGTGGTGGTGGTGCGACTGCTGCTGCTGCTGCTGCTGCTGCTGCTGCCCGTGGCCGAGGACGAGGTGCGTCGTCATGGCGTCCGCGCGGCCGATGTGGATCTCGTCCTCCTCGCCGTCGCCGGTGGTCTTGCGGTACACGGGGTTGTCGAAGTTCATGCTCTTGGTGGCGTGCCGCCGGTAGTGGCGCCAGGCCACGTACACGCCGGCGCACAGCAGGCCGCACACCACTGTGGCAACGACAGGGACTGCGTCACATGGGCAGTGACGCCAGAGGGGAGGGGGGAGGAGGCGGGGTGGAGATGGGAGGGGGGGGGGGGGGGGGGGTGAAGCGTTAACGAGGCACTTAACGAGTTCCATGTGGTGAAATGAGCTGGAGGACAGGTGTGTACACAGGTGAGGGACAGGCATGCGTGCGGAGGGGGTGGGTGGGGCACTGTACTTATTATGTACTCACTTCTACTGATTGGTTAGAATGTATGTTTAATTAAGTGTTAAGTGTTACGGTGGGAGTGACTGGGGAGTGACTGGGGAGTAAAGGCTGATTTATGACTGGCACACTTTTCTTGTGCCGCGAACGTCGTCGTATTTTTGTCGCCCCAATGTGATCGGGTCGTTTTCAAACGTCGCCATGGAGATTGTAGTGTTCACTTCCTTAAGGTGCAACGTAAATGTGCAGAAAGGGTAGACAACGACTGGAGAATAGTCTGGTTGCCATGGAGACGACTGAAGCTTTCGCAGAAGCACGAATTGAAAACGTTGCGCGACGCTTTCATTTCTGTCGAGCGACACTTTTCAAAAGTGTCGAGCACCCGAGCATAAATCAGCCTTAAGCGTTCCCTTGTACTCGTTACATACGGCAAATAAAGGAATGTCGAATCTTGTGGGATTAATATGAATCGGCCGGTTTCAACATTCCGAGGACAAGGTCGTTGAGGTTGTTTTTCCGGCGCCGCATCTCTTTTTTTTTTTTTGTTTGTTTGTTGTTGTTGTTTTCGAGATGCGCGAGCATGTGGACCACCTGTGGTGAGACCCCCTGCTTGATATTCTGCATCAGTAATGTGCGGTTCAACAGCCTCTCCACTCCAGCCTCGACAACTCTTCACTTGTCTTGTAATTATTCAGAGTTCCCACGAAACTCTGGAGACGAGACCCCTGCGGCGGTGGTGGTGGGAAGCACGCTGAGTTTGTGGCATAATAATAACAATAATAACCAGTTCTGGCGCCACAAATATATCACATATAATTTCATCATTAAGTTCACGAGTGTCACAATAATGGATCGTCTCGGATTCGAAATGATCCGAACATAAAAACAGCAGCAGGCATGATGAGTAGAGCGGAGTGAATATTCAGATTCTTTCCCCTAGATTGTGATATATATGATATTTGTATTCTACTGCACATTCCGCTGGGAATCGACACTTTTTAATTTCACGGCATATCCTGTATGTGTATGTTTGTACAATTAAACAAATCTTGAATCTAGAGTTAAATTTGTCCATTATTTTAGGCAGTAGCTCAGGAGGTAAGAGCGGTTGTCTGGCAACAGGAAGGTTGCAGGTTCGATCCCCTGGCTCCTCCCCCTCCTAGCTAAGTGTGGAGGTGTCCCTGAGCAAGACACCACCTAACCCTACCTGCTCCTCCTAGCTAAGTGTGGAGGTGTCCCTGAGCAAGACACCACCTAACCCTACCTGCTCCTCCTAGCTAAGTGTGGAGGTGTCCCTGAGCAAGACACCACCTAACCCTACCTGCTCCTCCTAGCTAAGTGTGGAGGTGTCCCTGAGCAAGACACCACCTAACCCTACCTGCTCCTGACGTGTTGGTTGTTACCTTGCATGGTTGGCACCGCCGTCGGTGTATGAATGGGTGAATGTGAGGCAATACTGTAAAGCGATTTGGATAAAAACGCGATATAAATACAATCCATTTACCATTTTTAGCATTTATGTGACAATTAAACTTCTTGAATCTTGAATCTAGAGTTACATTTGTCCATTATTTTAAGCAGTAGGAATTTTATCAGTTAATTTGTCCGAATGTTTGCGCATTCCAGTACTATTCCAGAGGGGATTCTAGAATCCTCCAGTGTAGAATCTGTAGTATGCAGGACAGTTAGACTAATATCTCAGTCTCGGCGTATTCCCTCACGGCGGTTTATACCAGAGAAGAAGAAAAAACCTGCCACACACACACACACACACACACACACACACACACACACACACACACACACAGTGGCACGAGTACGTATCGCCCTGCGGTGGATCCCCACGGTACCGTCGCCGAGTGTGTGTGTGTGTGTGTGTGTGTGTGTGTGTGTGTGTGTGTGTGTGTGAGTGTGTATATATATGTGTGTCTGTGTGTGTGTGTGTGGTGTGTGTGTGGATGTGTGGGTGTGTGTGTGTGGGGGGGGGGGGGGGGCGTTGAATAATTCAGCATGACAGCAATGTCAGACACACAGAGAATGAGTCCCCAACCCCACCCCACCCAAGGCGGGGGTGACACACTGTCTGAACCTGGAGGGGGTGTGGGGTGGAGGTGGGTGGAGGTGGAGGTGGAGGTGGAGGAGGGGTGGAGGTCTTCTAATCCAGGTAGAGCAGGGTCATCATGTGATGTCATAATAACAATAACAATATTCATATTCGTATCGTAATCATAATAACGGACGGGATTCATAGAGCGACGCTGGTCAGGCAGAAGGTAAGAGGGGTGATTATATTGCACGGCTGCTCAAAGGCATTTCGGCGGCAGGCGGCCAGGATTGAACCGGCAACCCTCCGCTGTACTGGAGGGGTTAGGAGCTACTGGGCACTCTCAAACTGGTTCTCAAACTGTGGGCCGCGGGCAACAGGGGACCAAATGGATCGCTAGGCCGCAATAAAAGTCGATTTGTTTAATCAGATCACATGACTGAAACCCTCCAATAAGGGGACCAGAGAGACAGAGACAGAGAGGGCTGGGGGTCTGAGGGAGGGGGCGGGGTCTGCGTAGGTGGGCGTGGCTCAGGTGACTCACCTATGGGGATGACCACACCCAGCACGGCGACGGTCAAGTTCTCACCCATGAGGAAGCCCTCCCCTCCAGCTAGAGAGAGAGAGAGAGAGAGAGAAGAGAGACACAGAGAGAGAGAAAGAGAGAGAGACAGAGAGGAAGAGGGATAAACACTTATTAGATTATTATTTATTTTAAAACCATATATTTATATCATACCATGTACAGAGAAGTACAGACAGAGAGACCATACCAAGAGAGTATAGAGAGAGTAGAGTGGAGAGAGAGAAACGTTCCAAGAGAGGAGAGGAGAGAGGAGATAGAAGGTGAAATATATAAAAGTGTGATGTGGCTGATTATGCATTCAACAGAGAGAGAGACAGAGAGAAGAGAGAGAGAGGGAGAGAGAGAGACAGAGAGAGAGAAAAAAGGGAGACAGAGAGAGAGACAGAGAGAGAGACATAGAGAGAGAGACACAGAGAGAGATAGTGTGAGAGAGAGAGACAAAGAGAGAAAGAGAGAATGAGAGAGAGATAGCGAGAAACAGAGAGAATGAGCAAGAGACAGAGAGAGAAACAGAGAGAGAGACAGATGGATATAGAGAGAGACAAAGAGAGAGACATAAAGATAAAGATAGAGAGAGAGAGAGACAAAGAGAGAGAGAGAGAGAGAGAGAGAGAGAGAGAGAGTGAAGGTGGAGAGAGTATGATGATGAACCACGATCGTGTGGTGTGTGTGCGCGTGTATGTGTGTGTGTGTGTGCGCGTGTGTGGTGTGGTGTGTGTGTGTGTGTGTGTGTGTGTGTGTGTGTGTGTGTGTGTGTGGTGTGTGTGTGTGTGTGTGTGTGTGTGTGTGTGTGTGTGTGTGTGTGTGTGTGTGTGTGTGTGTGTGTGTGGTGCTGTGTGTGTGTGTTTGGTCATCCTCTCTTCCTGAGGCTACAGGACGGCTACCTTGCCACTGCCCTTGACCCTGTGGTGTGTGTGTGCGTGCGTGTGTGTGCGTGGGTGCGCATGTGTCTGTACGTGCGTGTACATAATATAAGCATAATGTACCTGTGCTCAAAGTTAGAATACAGTTATACAGTGAAGCCTAGTTTTGTGCTGTGGTAGCGTATGGAAATATGTCATGTGTGTGTTATTGCTTCAGGTGGGCGTGCTGTGTGTTAAGTAGTGTGTGTGTGTTGGATGTGTGTGTGTGTGTGTGTGTGTGGGTGTGTGTGTGTGTGTGTGTGTGTGTGTGTGTGTGTGTGTGTGTGTGTGTGTGTGTGTTGTATGTTCTGGGGCGTGGCTGTATGCTAATGCCTTTGGAATATGAATCAGGTTTTTCTGTGTGTGTGTGTGTGCGTGTGTGTGTGGGGGGAGGCGGGGGGGGGGGGGTCAAGGGCTCAGCTAGCCCTGTTGCAGCGATAGGGACAAGGGCTACGCTAGCAGTATAGCCCTGTTGCAGCGATAGGGACAAGGGCTACGCTAGCAGTATAGCCCTGTTGCAGCGATAGGGACAAGGGCTACGCTAGCAGTATAGCCCTGTTGCAGCGATAGGGACAAGGGCTACGCTAGCAGTATAGCCCTGTTGCAGCGATAGGGACAAGGGCTACGCTAGCAGTATAGCCCTGTTGCAGCGATAGGGACAAGGGCTACGCTAGCAGTATAGCCCTGTTGCAGCGATAGGGACAAGGGCTACGCTAGCAGTATAGCCCTGTTGCAGCGATAGGGACAAGGGCTACGCTAGCAGTATAGCCCTGTTGCAGCGATAGGGACAAGGGCTACGCTAGCAGTATAGCCCTGTTGCAGCGATAGGGACAAGGGCTACGCTAGCAGTATAGCCCTGTTGCAGCGATAGGGACAAGGGCTACGCTAGCAGTATAGCCCTGTTGCAGCGATAGGGACAAGGGCTACGCTAGCAGTATAGCCCTGTTGCAGCGATAGGGACAAGGGCTACGCTAGCAGTATAGCCCCGTGGTAGCGGGAGGAGCAGGGCTGATGCTACGCTAGCAGTAGCGGGAGGAGCAGGGCTGATGCTACGCTAGCAGTATAGCCCCGTGGTAGCGGGAGGAGCAGGGCTGATGCTACGCTAGCAGTATAGCCCCGTGGTAGCGGGAGGAGCAGGGCTGATGCTACGCTAGCAGTATAGCCCCGTGGTAGCGGGAGGAGCAGGGCTGATGCTACGCTAGCAGTATAGCCCCGTGGTAGCGGGAGGAGCAGGGCTGATGCTACGCTAGCAGTAAGGAGCAGGGTTGATGCTACGCTAGCAGTATAGCCCCGTGGTAGCGGGAGGAGCAGGGTTGATGCTACGCTAGCAGTATAGCCGCGTGGTAGCGGGAGGAGAAGGGCTGATGCTACGCTAGCAGTATAGCGCGTGGTAGCGGGAGGAGCAGGGTTGATGCTATGCTAGCAGTATAGCCCCGTGGTAGCGGGAGGAGCAGGGCTGATGCTACGCTAGCAGTATAGCCCCGTGGTAGCGGGAGGAGCAGGGCTGATGCTACGCTAGCAGTATAGCCCCGTGGTAGCGGGAGGAGCAGGGCTGATGCTACGCTAGCAGTATAGCCCCGTGGTAGCGGGAGGAGCAGGGCTGATGCTACGCTAGCAGTATAGCCCCGTGGTAGCGGGAGGAGCAGGGCCGATGCTACGCTATCAGTATAGCCCCGTGGTAGCGGGAGGAGCAGGGCCGATGCTACGCTAGCAGTATAGCCCCGTGGTAGCGGGAGGAGCAGGGCCGATGCTACGCTAGCAGTATAGCCCCGTGGTAGCGGGAGGAGCAGGGCCGATGCTACGCTAGCAGTATAGCCCCGTGGTAGCGGGAGGAGCAGGGCCGATGCTACGCTAGCAGTATAGCCCCGTGGTAGCGGGAGGAGCAGGGCTGATGCTATGCTAGCAGTATAGCCCCGTGGTAGCGGGAGGAGCAGGGCTGCCAGGGATACTTGGCAGCTAACAGACTCCCGCGCCTCCCCTGACTCTCGTCATGCTTCTCTCTTTACCCTGCGTTGGTAAACACTCGCTTCTAAATCACCACGCAGAGTGCAGAACAATGTCTCTCTCTCTCTCTCTCTCTCTCTCTGTCTCTCTCTCTCCCTCTTTCCAGCTCTCTCTCTCTCCCTCTCTCCCTCACCATCATTTCCACTATTGTGTTATTTGCTGACAATTACTACGATTGTGTTGCATGCTAATGACCTCTCTAGACCAATCACAAGAGACAAATCACTTCAGACTCCCCCTCCCCTCCCCTGAACACACACACACACACACACACACACACACACACACACACACACACACACACACACACACACACACACACACACACACACACACACACACACACACACACACACACACACACAATGCAGCAATTCACATTTACATGCTATTACATCAAGATTCTTGACTCTATAGACACACACACACACACACACACACACACACACACACACACACACACACACACACACACACACACACACACACACACACACACACACACACACACACACACACACACACACACACACACACACACACACACACACACACACACTCACAGTGCTGCGACACGCTGCTGTCCCCGGGCTCGGTGGGCGGGACCACCGCCTTCACCAGCGCATGGTGACGGTTGGTCTCCCACCCCCAGCCGCCCCGAGGCCCCCCTCTCACCCTCCTCCTCCCCGAGGCTGTGGAAGAGGAGGAGGAGGGGAAGATCCGGGGCCAGGCAGGGGCCACCGAGGGCCCCGTGGTCAGGTGCGGAACGCCATCCGCCTGGGAGACCGCGTCCCGCCCCGCTGTCCTGGCCTCCGCGTCGGACAGCAGAGGGGCCGGGCGCCGCCTCCTCCGTCGGCGGGCGTGGGAGACGGGGGAGGGTGGCGAGGTAAGACGGAGGAGGACGAGGATGGCGATGGGGGCGGGGTTTCGTCTCTGGGCGCGGCTGGAGGGACAGAGGGGAACAACACGCAGACGGGTCGATGAGGCGATCTCAATTAATTTCCCGCCGATGAATTCAGTGACCGGACCGTTTTAGTGGCTGATGAGGAGAGCATCCATTAGTGATCTCTGTGGATTATTACGGTGATGACGTTGATGAAGTTTCACGTTGATTTGTTGTTTAAAATATACGAGTGAAGGTCTTCAGTCTTCAGTGGAATTAAATGGATTGAATGTCTGGATTTTAGGCAAGAAATAGCGTGTAAAAAACATACCATTAAAGTCAAGTTATAAGACACAGATTTAAGATACAATAAAAGATGTGAAAGCATAAAAATAATAACAAGTTTGTGTGTGTGTGTCTGTGTGTGTGTCTGTGTGTGTGTTTGTATGTGCGTGCGTGCATATAAATATACACAAACCGTTTGGTCCACTTCCTTAATAGCCAACATGGTGGCTAGGAGCATTTAATTAAACCCGGTA
>PIJE02001333.1:35000-40688 GCA_002895965.2 Coryphaenoides rupestris
ACACACACACATAACCATACACAGACAAACATAACCATAGATACACACACACACACACACACACACACACACATAACGATACCCACACACAGAGGCACACATGCACATACATAACCATACGGACACACACACACACACACAATATGTGCGCAAACACACAACACACACACACACAACAATCAGGTTAGTCAGTCTAACTCGATCATGAACACGGAGTATCTACCCTTAATGCCAGGAGTCCCTGATCTGATATTGATTATGTTGTAATAATGTCAGAATGTCTCTCCTGCGCACCGCTTGCATCTTTAATCAAGATGAGACCGCAGCTCTGAGAACGCAAAAAGGAAAACGCAGACGGAGATGCTGTCAGCAACTTCACAACAGCACCACAGCCTTTCCCTCCTTCAGGACATGTTCTCATCATTAATCAACACTTCACTTCCCGTCTTATCTCGTCTTCACTTCCCTTATTTTATGTTGTCTTAGATTCTCACCTCATGAATGATGAACAACATGAATAACACATCTCATCTCATAATTCATTCATTCATTCATTCACACGCAGGAGCTCACGGAGCTGCCACAGACTGAGCCGTTCATTCATTCAATATTTTATTTTATTAATTAATTCGGTTGTTCATTCATTATTTAATTAGTCGGTTAATTCATTCATTGATTACTTGATTAATAACCAATTCATTCACAAACAGGGAGCCAGAACAGTCTCCTCTCACCACCTCGTCATTCATTGCACGCATTTAATGCATTTTTATCGTGAATTAAAGGACTATTATACCACCAGGTATTAGCACCACCAAGTGGTTTCAGAATTTCTGTTTTTTTACATCACAAGTGGGAGTGTCCACCCAGATGTATGGTGGATAGATCAGCCTACCAGTTGCTACAGTCCACTGGGTAGGCTGATCTATCCAGCCTACTTCTAGACGATCTAACCCGCTTGGAAGGGCTAATCACGCTCACACCTGGTGCATAATAGGTCTCCTTTAATCAAATCATGAATGAGTTCACCACCACCACCACCACCAGAACCCCGTCCCCTCACCGAGAGAGATGCCGTTGGGCCACTCGATGTCGCGGGCCACCAGAACCTGCCGGTCCACTCCGTTCATCCCAGACTTCTCGATCTTGGCCCGGGTGCCCCAGTCCGACCAGTACATGAACCTGGACAGAACCAGCAATCACAACATCACATAGCAATCGAGACAGAACGACAATCATAACATGACACAGCATCACATATCATCTGGAGACAGAAGCCCAGTCATGACACATAACATGATATATCGCCCAGACAGAAGCCCAATTCAATCAGATTTCGAACCTTGAAAACATAACGGTTAAAAAGAAGCATTTTCCCAACTTTCAAGACTTTGAAGGACCCCTGACAAAATGTTTGTGAAGAGTGACAGGATGACGAACTGGGAGTCTGGTGAGGAAGGTCTATTTTGGTACAGCTCTCTTCATCAGCCATGACGGTTTGTCAGAGTATAAGGACACATCTCCAGACAGAGAGGCAGACAAGGCATCCTAGATTGGATATGATATTCTGCGGCGGTATTTATAACACAGTGTGTGTCGTCGTCGTCGCCGTGGTGATTAACGAGCCTCCGTTTCAGGTTGATTTCTGACTGTTTAGCGGCGAGGAGACAAAGTGCGTTGTGTTTGCTGAAGGTGTTCCCACATTTAAACTGTCAACTCTAAATACCTGTTGGCTTCCACAGTGTTTCGTTTTCTAGTCTAGTGGATACACACACAAATACACCCACAAACACACACACCTCGACGCACGCACACACACACACGTCAACATTGCTGTTGTTGTGGTGTCTTAATGTTCTGAAATCTTGTTGTTGTTGATTTTTCAATCTTTTTTTTAATCTGAACAGTTTTCATGTTCTTAACAGAGATCTTATTCTGTTTCCTAACTCTGGTGCAGCTAAGAAGCAGTACACTGTCCCTGTCAAATAAACAAACACACACACACACACACCTCGACACACACACACACACACATATACCTTGACACACACACACACACACCAATCTACACACACACACACACACATCCTACAATGCCCTGCATGCATCCATTCATACTGTAACATGGATGACAGACCAGTACACACACACACACACACACACACACACACACACACCTGGACACACACACACACACACACCCTCCCCCCCAGGCTCCTCACCCGTGGTGGGGGTCCACGGCGATGGCGCGCGGCTCGCTGAGCTCGGTGGAGACGAGGACGCGGCGCCGGGTGCCGTCCACCGACGCCACCGCCACCGTCTGGGCGCCGGCGTCCGTCCAGTACAGGTTGTGCTGCAGCCAGTCCAGCGCCAGGCCCACCGGCGCCTGCAGAGAGGCCCACAGCAGGGGCACCTGCTGGCTGGGCTCACTGGCCTCCTGGATGAAGGCACTGGTAGCGGAGGGAGGGAGGTGGGGAGGGGTGGGGGAGAGAGGGAGAGGGGAGAGAGGAGGATGTGGGAGAGAGACGGAGGGAGGGGAGAGAGGGAGGGAGGGAGGAGAGAGGGGAGAGAGAAAGGGAGAGGGGGAGGAGGGGAGAGAGAGGAGGGAGGGAGAGAGGAGGGGAGAGAGGAGAGGAGGGAGAGAGAGAGAGATGGAGAGGAGGGAGTGATGGAGAGAGAGTGGAGGAGGAAGGGATGGAGAGAGAGGGAGAGGACAGAGGAGGGAGGAGAGGGGAGAGAGGGAGGGAAAGAGAGGGAGGAGGGAGAGGGAGAGGGGAGAGGAAAGAGGGGAGAGAGGAGGAGAGAGGGAGGAGGGAGGAGGAGGAAGAGAGGATGAGGAGAGGAGGGAGAGAGGAATGACAAGGGAGAGAGGAGAGAGGGGAGAGGAGAAAGGAGGGAGGGACGGATAGGAAGTGGGAGAGGAAAGGAGGGTAACGAGGGGGAAGAGGAGAGATTACAGATTAATCAAAATCGTGTGCTCATGGCTAAATAATACCGCAATGGCTCACGTAACAATGTGGGCACACACACACACACACACACACACACACACACACACACACGGCGCTGCGGCTGCTGCCTGGGGGCTAGCTTGGTAAATGGCTTCTACGGATGGCTAGCTTCCACCGCCTGCTGTATAGCAACAACTTATCAGCAGCGGCAGCCCCTGGCCCCCGCTGCCCTTCATGCTAATGATCTGCGGCGGCGGGGGGGGGGGGGTGTCAGTGGTCAGAAGGTCAGAGGTCAGCCAGGTGTGCTCCAGACAAACCAACGTTTCAATTCCAGCTTCCTGCGAGAGCGGTATTATCACTGGCGGCCATTGAGGCGGGAAACTGGATTATTATTATTATATAGACATACAAAGAATGTCCTACAGCTATGATAAACTCTTGCTATGGAAACGTCACGTCGTGCAGCAGTTAAAACGCAATCAATATATAAAGAAATACATAAAGAAAAGAATAGAGCACGTTTCAAACATTCATAGTTGCAAGGTTAATAGAACAAGTTTCATAAGAGCAGAAGTGCCATGACTTCATGTAGACACCATCCCAACCAGCTCCCTGCCTGGACTCCGGTCAGCAAGCGTACCTGTAGATCTTGCGGTGGAAGCGGTCGGACCAGAAGATGCGGTTGTTGGCCACGTCCAGATCCAGCGCCACGGCGTTCTTCTGCGTGGACACCACCTGGCTGTACTCCCCCTTCACCGGGTCGATGCGCCGAATCTCGTGGCGGTTGGTGAACAGCAGGTACGCGCTCTTCCCTGTGGGAAAACCAACATTTTGCTGAGGTGGATTGGACGCCGGAAATAATCTAAGTATTGCATTCCGTTTAAGTTTTAGCGATCCATTGTGAGACGGAAAATCATTGAACAGTGGAACAATCAAGCTAGGTTAACCTTGCTTGTCTCTTGTCCCTGTGGAGGTGTGTAGTAGAAATAACCATCAGCCACACACAGCACCCACAATGCATCTTGCTACATGCCTCTTGTCACAGTGTATCTCCCACATGATGAAAACCCACCGCTGGCTTCCTGGGGGGTTTAGGGCTGGGTTACGGGTCAGGGGGTGTGGTCGTATATTCTGGACCGGTCATGCAGTCCACTTTGAGGTGAACTATACAACTATACATGTGACCTTTTCCTTTCCTTGTGTCCTCTCAGGAGTGCTACAAGGAGTGCTGTAAGAAGTGCTCTCTGGCCAACGGAGCCCACTGCAGCGACGGGCCCTGCTGCAACAACACGTGTCTGGTGCGGACCAATCAGCTTCCAGCGTTGACTAAATCATGTGTTGCATCATGTGTTGACTAAATTGGTCAAAACATGATGAGCATTTCAGCATTTCCTACTTTGGAGCGTTGAAGCCCACAAGCTAGCGTTGATGCCGGGGACACTACCGGCCCTGGGCGTAGCGGACTTACTTCGAAACGATTTCAACTTTGACCCCTGGTTTAACGTTGACCATCTCTCACACGCATTTCTCCGTGGAGTTTCAACGGCGTCTCAACCTCCAAAGATCATGACAGCTATTTTGCTTATACTATTCTGAAAAAAACCCTCATACGAACTCTGGCACACTCTGGTGTACTTCCCCTTCACACGTGTCGATGCGCCGAATCTCGTGGCGGTTGGTGGAACAGCGGTACGCGCTGCTTCCCTTGTGGGAAAACACACACACACACCACAACACGCGAGGTCACCACACACACACACACACACACACCACACCACAACACACGCACGAAGCAGGAGACTGGGGTGTCAAACTTATTTGTCAACTAACGCGGTCGTCGCATAGCACACGGATAATCTCCAATTCCAATATTCCTTTCGGTACGTCAGCAAGGGTTTTGACTGAAAAGAGTGAGCCTGTCTCCGCGTCCCTGAACTCCCAAACTCATGCATATTGAAACTCATGGCAACTTGTGCCAGCTTCCGCTGGTTATTTGCAGGAACCTACAACCCTTTTTCTTTGTGTGATTATGGGATAAAGTGAAGAAATCAATAGGAAAAGCAAGAATCATCCATCTTTATCAGATTGGCTCCCGGGCCGAATGGGATCAGGTCAGGTCGGTCCAGGGGGCCGCATCTGGCCCTCGACCGCATGTTGGCACCCCTGCAGTAGAGGGTCGTCAAATGCTGACGTTTTTTCCTGATTCGGCAGGCAACGGACCTGTTTTGAATACTAAGTTGTTCACTTGCTTGCGAGTTCCAAGTGAGAGCAGCAGATATAAAAACGCCCCAAAATATCAGAGTGAACACATTGATAACACGAATAAACAGGATCGCAGACGATAAAACAGCGCGCGCGCCCCCTTGGAGACATGAATGCTTATTGAATGCGTGGATTATTTAATCACCATTTGGCATTATTGATGACGCCAAACGCATGCGGACGAAAACGAGGCCCTTCAACAAATAAACAGGAGGGTGTTTTGGAGGGTGGAGGTGGTGGGTATTACCACTGGACGATGGGATGAGGCACGATGATGGATGCATGGATAGGATGAGATAGGATGGGATGATGGTATATCATACAAGGCAGAACATGCTGTCACTTGAAAGTAAGAAGGCATGGATGTTTACTGACGTTCGTCCCCAGCGCTCAAGACCGCCCAATCTCCCGACAGGCGCATTGGATGGGAGGTTGAAGCAAACGCAACCGTTGTTTCCATCACAAGTTACAAATA
>PIJE02001333.1:40713-43213 GCA_002895965.2 Coryphaenoides rupestris
CGATGCTGGCACCAATCGAATACAATGATACAGATACAATACTGCAATGCAATATGCAATACAATACAATACAATACAATACAATACAATACAATACAATACAATAAAACAATACAATAAAACAGACCTAGGGAATAAATCGGCGTCGCGTTCCGTTCCCCGAACAAAGGCCAAGCGGGGTCGTAATCCATCATGAGTGGCGGTTGAACAGTCGCTGCATTGATCAGCACGTTCGTGTGTTTCTGTGTGTGTGTGTGTGTGTGTGTGTGTGTGTGTGTGTGTGTGTGTGTGTTATTATTAAACGGCACACGCCTCCGTTTCCTGATCCCTGGCGTTATGGATCACAGGGGTCTCTCACACACATACCAACGCACACACGTAAAAGCACACACACACACACACACACACACACGCACACACACACACACACACACACACACACACACACACACACACACACACACACACACACACACACACACACACACACACACACACACACACACACACACACACACACACACGCGCGGGAGGAGACGTGGGGGGGAGGGGGGTCACATGCACACGTGTATGAATGGAAAAACTCATGCATACAAATGGAGTACCGGACTCGATTTTGCTTACACAGCCACACGCATAGAAATATAGAAACATACATGCATACATACAAGCAGTGCCTCAATATTAATGCACACACACGCACGCACATATACACACACATACACATACACACACACACACACACACACACACACATTTAGTCAGGCCTTCCTAGACAACAACCGGCAAGAAATCAGTGCGCATAAATGTATAGTTATTATGACAGTATTATTATTAGTAGTATAATTAATATTATATTATTCAGGACGTCTAGTATTGAGGGAGCAGCAGTATCAGTTCCCATTCTCCAAAACACAGTGATATTATAAATGCTAAGTGGTGGCCATCAGACTATTCCCAGTGGCAGGTGGACAGTTGGAGCTATTTTTAGAAGATGTTCTCTCCCTCTCTCCATCCCTTTCTCTCTCTCTCTCTCTCACTCTCTCTCTCCATCCCTTTCTCTCACTCTCTCCATCCCTTGCTCTCTCCCTCTCCCACACACGCTCTCTCTCTCTCTCCATCCCTTTCTCTCCATCCTTTCTCTCTCTCCTTTCTCTCCCTCTCTCCATCCCTCTCTCTCTCTCCTTCTCTCTCACACTCTCTCTCTCTGTCTCTCTCCATCCCTTTCTCTCTCACTCTCTCCCTGTTCCTCTCTCTCACACGCTCTCTCTCCCTCTCTCACACTCTCTCTCCCTCACTATCCCTCTCCATCCCTTTCTCTCTCCTCTCCTCCTCTCCATCCTTCTCTCTCTCTCACAAACACTTTCTCCCTCTTCCTCTCCCTCTTGCCATTCCTCTCTCTCTCTCTTCTCTCTCTCTCTCTCTCTCTCTCTCTTCTCTCTCTCTCTCTCCTCTCTCTCTCTCTCTGTCTTCTCTCTCTCTCTCTCTCTCTCTCTCTCTCTCTCTCTCTCTCTCTCTCTCTCTCTCTCTCTCTCTCTCTCTCTCTCTCTCTCTCTCAGACTCTCTCTCTCAGACTCTCTCACTCCCTCCCTCTTGTGTTCCCTCTCCCGCCCGGAGCCGTGGTCAGTAGGACGTTACGATAACAAACATGGCCGACGTCCTCCTTGGGGGAGGAGAGTGGCCCAGCTGGACGGGGAACGTTCTGGACGACCAACAGACAGAGCGGCGGCCTGACATCAGACACGACTCATTACTCTCCATTTCCATCTGCAGCCTGGACTTTACAATGTCTCTAGCGTGTCTATATTGTTGTTATTTACTCCTCCTCGGTTCCAGTGCACAGCTTGGCAACAGCTTGACCCGCCCACTGGCACTGATTAGCTAGTCGCTAGGCTAACCCTCCCGGTGCCCGTTGGGTAATCGCTTTTCAACCGATAAATCGCGCCGGATGCCAGGCCGACCAGAATCAGTCTCCTCTGGGCGGGGGTCAAAGGTCGGGACCCAGGCAGACGTGGTAGCATCGCCTTCTGATTGGTTGTCCTCAGACTTTAAACACTAACTAACGCTATGAAAAGAAACGATGAAAGATAAAGAATGACGCAGAAGGGCTGAATAAAGACCAAGCACACCACACACGGTTTCCACTGAGTCATGTATAGTCAAGTATTCCTCGTTGTCATTTAATTAATTAGCTCAGAGGAGGCCCTAAACAGCCAGCCAGTGTTAAAATCACCACATTAAGAAAATTAAGGATAAAAATGTTCTCAAACGTCGTCCTCTCCAAATACCTTCAGGCCTGAGGCTCAGAGGCCACATCCAATCCAATTATGAACGCATTTTAAAAAAAAAACCTGTTAAATTTGACAGTTTCTACTTAAAAGACGGGTAATACACAACTAGCAGCTAAACATTTTATAATTGATCCCACTAGCTTCCACAGGACTGACAAAAAGAACTGACAAACTGACCAAAAAAAGATGACTATATGTATCGCATTGTA
>PIJE02001333.1:50713-53213 GCA_002895965.2 Coryphaenoides rupestris
CCCGAAGGAAATTCTTGCGCCAGGTTGCAATACAATAAAATAAAACAATAGAGAATAGTATTATGGCTTAATGTTTGCTTTGTCTCTTCCATCATATGTTTTCCGTTGATGTTTTGTGTTCATTAGTGTTGGTTAAATACTCACACTGGGAACATTAGCAGCATTGCTAACCTGTTCTCTCCCCACTGGCCACGGTGGTGGGGAACAGTGAATACTTTAGTTTATTAAATTAGATGCACATCATTAAGAAGCCTGTAGGGGGTTAGGGCATCTAGTCTGCAGGTAGACTGCGCACATCAGCGTTACATTTACATTTACATTGACAGACGCTTTTATCCAAAGCGACTTACAAAGAGTACATTTCGAAAAAGAGACAGCAATATATCACTGTGGTACATAAAGAATAGAGCAGGTTTAGAGCATTCATAATTGCGAGGCTAATAGAACGAGTTTCATAATTGCTAGGTTGTCTGCATAATAGCTGAGATAAGAGCAGAAGTGACATTCTGCTATGCTAAACAATGCTAAGTACTATTATTTAAGAGAGACTACCCTGAACCAGTTCATGACGACAGATCTTCAGTATAGCCTACAGTTATAAGTGATAGCCTATAGTGGTGGAATATAAAAAATGAGACATCATCGTTGTATCTCTGTCTCTCAAGTGGACGCTGAGCTGGCGAGGCGTTTCCTCTCGTCTCTCTTTTACGATTACGACAAAGACGTCGACATCTCCACGGCGACGAGCGACCGGCTGTGTCTCCACGGGAACCGTTGAGGCGAGTGTGTCGGAGCGCGGAAACACACAAACGGGGTAATAAACAGACCGGCACGAGTCGAGACGGCTGGAGTGAGACGGAGAAGTCGGGGGGGGGGGTTTGCGATGAGTGACAGACATGGTCGTTGCCACTGCGACTGTACCGCCCTTACACCGTACGGATGATGTAACCTGGTTACCTGGAACAGGATGCTGCAAATGAGCACTCTTGGCGAGAGAGAGAGAGACAGAGAGAGAGAGAGAGAGAGGAGAGAGAGAGAGAGAGAGAGAGAGAGAGAGAGAGAGAGAGAGAGAGAGAGAGAGAGAGAGAGAGAGAGAGAGAGAGAGAGGGAGAAAGAGAGAGAGAGGGAGAAAGAGAGTGAAAGAGAGAGAGAGAGGGCGGGCAGGACTTGTGTGTATAAGTGTGTTTCTACAGCTGCCACCAGGCTACACGGTGTTGATTGGAATTCTTTAGTCAGCTTTTTACAGTTTGTGTGTGATTGTGTGATTGGCTGAGATACTTTGTGTTGGCCAACCACATGCTAACAGAACCCTGTCTACGGGAACATGAACGTTTGAAAAAGCGTTAGAAAGTCAAAACGCCCCCATTCACCCAGATTTCAATTCGTCTGCCATCAGACTTTCGTTATTAATCTAAAGTATTGAGACATTAATCTCAAGTCCAATTTTAGGAATTGATCTAAAGTCAGACATTAGATATTCATCTAAATTCTGAAGTCTGATTTGTGAGTCTTTGTTTAGCATATTGTATGTTCTTAGATGTTGGTAATGCACTCAGAACAGCACTATTATGCAGGCAACCTAGCAATTAACAAACTCATTCTATTAGCCTTGCAATTATGAATGCTTGAAACCTGTTCTATTATTATCTTTATGTACCACAGTGATATATTGCTGTCTTCTCCTTCAACACATGACTCTTTGGAAGTGGCTTTGGATAAAAGCGTCTGCCAAATGCCCTCAATGTAAATGTAAATGTAAATGAGACTCGGTTGGTAGGGGACCGGGATAGCGCTATAAGTCCGGACCCCCTGTCCTGTCCCAGCCTACCGTTGACGGCAGGCCCCCTCGTCGCTGTGGTCAGGACAGTCCGTGGACCTTGTTGCACTGCTTGGTGCCGTGGATGCAGGAGCCGTCGCCGCACTGGAACTCATCTGGACGGCAGGTCAGGCAGGGCTGGGGGAGGGAGGAACACACACACACATGCGCGCACATACACACGCACATGCAGACACCACAGACACACACACAAAACAGTACACACACAGTTAAGATATGTCTCCAAATTCACATGCACACACACACACACACACACATAAAACACACAACCAACACACAAACACACACCACACACACATGCACACACACACACACATAAAACAGTACACATACAGTTCTCAAGATAGGCCTCCAAATCACACACACACACACACACACACAGACACAACATTAAGATATGTCTTCAAATCCACAACACACCCCACACACACACACACACACACACACACACACACACACACGTCACACACACACACACACACCCCACACACACACACACACACACACACACCATACACACACACACACACACACACACACACACACACACACACACACACACACACACACACACACACACACACACACACACACACACACACACACACACACACACACACACACACACACACACACACACACACACGCACACACGCACGCACG
>PIJE02001333.1:58213-83213 GCA_002895965.2 Coryphaenoides rupestris
ATTACTCAAAACACTGAACGTCTAGAGCAGACAAAAAAAGTGTCCCAAACTGCGATCCAAGGAGTCCAGGATGTGCTCGCACCTCCCATGCCCTAGCGCCCCCCTCCGCCCAAACGTACTGGCCCCACAGGGCACACACACACCCCGCGCTTCGAAAATCGAAGGTCTCCTGTTCGGTTATATTTGTATGTATCAATCTTATAGCATACAGATGTCTGTATGGCTCGTCTTTGTTTTATATGATAGCACAAGAGACACAAGACTTAGCAGTGAGGGCCATTAAGTATGGGTAAGGGGTAACTGGAAGGTTACCGACTCTCTACCAACAGCAATTTGTTGCATCTATACATGGGTTCATCGAGAGCGGTGTGTGGTGTGGTGTAGTACCGATCTTGCTCTCAAAACCACTTGCAGTGGATTCCGATTCCATGGTCGGGTATCTTGCTCACAGATATCGATTATTATTATCGGGGGAATCGAACCGGGGAACTTCCAGCTGGGAGTCGAACGCCGTAATCACTACACGATGGCGACCCCCCTCGTCCCTTCTCATGTGACTGATTGATCCCATCGTCTAAAGCTTTGTTTTCGTATGCAAACATAACCTGTAAGCTACAAATGCTTAATTGAATGGCAGGTTAGCATTAATATCGATAACAATTTGAAAAGAATTGAAGCAATGAGATGAACCGACGGTTGTTTTTAAAGAAGCTGTTGAAAGATAAGATTACAAAATAATGAAAAAATGATACCATTTATACAAAAAAATGTTTGGTGTGAATTAAAGGTGTGTTTAATGATGAAACAAATTAAAATAATAAAGCAACCAGCTTTCACGTTCAGCTGGCTGAGCCTAGCTGAGCCTAGCCTAGCCTAGCTTAGCCTCGCCGGCAAGCGAACATGACAACACATCGTCTAGCTAATTACCTTTAGCTTCAGCACATGTTCGCCGTCGCGGACCGTTCCGTCCGCACCCCAATCTTTTTAATTTCACGGGTGCTGCGCGCGGGTGCTGGGTGGGTGCCGGGTGGCGTTGATCACGTGACCGGCGCGGAGCGAAACAGTAGCAGCAGCTCCGTGCTCAAGAGAGTTTATTTCCAAAAATATTCATTATAATGATCACACACCCACACACGTTTTTTAGTACCTTCTCTTATCAATCGACCTTGCCATGTCCATGAACTGATTCCTTCAACTTCTCGTTACACAGCTATACGACCACAGTTCTTAGCCTATCTGCGGATTTTCCTTTGGACGATTGATTCTATCTGTCTTGCTGCAATGTTACAATAATTGCTATTACAATGTCAATCTCACTAGCTACTCGGATCGACGTACTGTATGGCATGTTTGGCAACCTTGGGCGGTAGCCATGGCGTTAGATTGGCGGTCAATGAATTATATCACGAGAGTGCGTTAACACAGCCCCACTAAAGATTGAGAAACACCGGAAGAGTTGAGAGCATAGAGACGCAAAGTTTGCACACTGCTAGTCGACTTCCGAAAATCATTTTTATACATCTCTGAATAAGTATTTCGTAGTTTCTGATAGATTTTAGCCACAATTCCTACAGGCGCATACTTAAGGATGTACATTGTGTGTTCTCATGTGTAACTTAGCACGTTGACGCCATTTTGGAATAACGCCACAAAGCTGCGCACTTCGATAACGAGACCCCGAAGTAGTTACCACGGGTTACAAATTCTGGCTACAGGCTGTTCCTTGCCAAGGCGTTCTCGGCAACTTTCTGTGTGCATGTGCAAGCCGTGAATGCCATGTATTTGCTGACTCATGGATGAGTTAGGGACTATGTACACAATTTCGACTATACAGTGGTGTTTTGCTCGTGGTTCGACGTAGTCTCTCGACGTTGCAGTGGTTACTTATTGTACAACACTCGCGGGTTGATTGTTTTTGGGCATGTGTGAAGTCAAACTGTAGCCGAGCACACGAGGTCTACGTCCGCTGTCGCACGTCCGCCATGTAAACCCTCATATAAGAAGGCATATCTTAAGTCAAGAGTTACCCGCGCCCAACGACTGTAAGCGTGGAAGGGGAGACCACAGCCATACAGCTACGCTGTGAGAGCGCAACGGCGTCCTATATGTCTAGCAAGCACGACCACCCATCACTACCGCTTAAGTCATTTTCATTGGGCATTTACGTGACGTCCAGATGTCCACGACTCATTCACAGATACGCAGTCATGCTAAAATGATGTGCAGCTTCTCACTTTGTAACATTTAAGGAGCAGTGGTCATTTGAGAATTTGCGTCGAGCAAGTCCTTTTCCATGTCAAGACCGACTTCTCACAGAAGATCACAAAGTGGCTCACTAGGGGAGCAATCTCGACAACCTTTTCCATGTGAGCCGCGGAGCAATTAACAGGAAGAATACTGCAGGCGTGAAGGCCAAGAAAATAAGAAGAGGAGATAAAACCAAATCAATAAAAGATCGGCCACATATGAATTGTTTCCGTTGTCCGGTGGCTCAGCCCTCTAACCACATAACCCACAGCGTAGCAAGCCAGGGTCGATTCCCGCCTGTGTTCGCGGCACGATCCATCTCTTGCTCTTTATTCTGACCCACGTGTCTTGCCTGGGAAACGGTCAATGGATTGCATTTATATATCGCTTTTATCCAAAGCTCTTTACAGTATTGCCTCACATTCACCCATTCATACACCGACGGCGGTGTCAACCATGCAAGGTAACAACCAACACGTCAGGAGCAGTTAGGGTTAGGGTGGTGTTAGCTCAGGGACACCTCGCACCGTTTGCGGCAGAGCTGCCAGACTTACCTCCGTGCATTACGTGTACGCAGTGTCTATGAGGGGTTTAGGTGGGGTTCTTGCTCTAGGCGACACCTTCGTATTGCTCCTGGAGATTTGGCAGTCGCAGTGCTTTACAGTGTTGCCTCACATTCACCTTTGTTCCAGACACCGCAGTCAGGAGAGCAGACTCAGCGTTAAGTGTGGCAGATGTGTGTGTGTGTGTGTGTGTGTGTGTGTGTGTGTGTGTGTGTGTGTGTGTGTGTATGTGTGTGTGTGTATGTGTGTGTGTGTGTGTATGTGTGTGTGTGTGTGTGTGTGTGTGTGTGTGTGTGTGTGTGTGTGTGTGTGTGTGTGAACCCTGCAGGGAGAAGGGCGAGGAGGAAGGGGGGAGGAGGAAGAGGGTCTTTGACGGGAATGCGATACTCCGCGGGGAGCGTTGACCCCCCCGCGCGCGCGCGCTGCCCTCGGCTGTGCCGCCGCCGCCGCCGCTACAGCTAGCTGCTAGCCGTCTACTTGACGCCTCAGCCTGACTCAGCATATGGCGGGAAAACAAAAGGTCAGCGAGGCATCGGGACCCAGCGGAGAGCCAGCCAAGCGGCAAAAGTCACCTGTCCAAGGAGTGCTGCACCTCAATAAGAGAGAAGATGGAGGGGCATCGAGCGTTCCTGTTGTGTTTACTATTTGTTGTTTCAGCATCGATGTTTGTTGGCTGTTTTTTTTTTATCCAAAACCACTTGCAGTGGATTCCGATTCCATGGTCGGGTATCTTGCTCACAGATATCGATTATTATTATCGGGGGAATCGAACCGGGGAACTTCCAGCTGGGAGTCGAACGCCGTAATCACTACACGATGGCGACCCCCCTCGTCCCTTCTCATGTGACTGATTGATCCCATCGTCTAAAGCTTTGTTTTCGTATGCAAACATAACCTGTAAGCTACAAATGCTTAATTGAATGGCAGGTTAGCATTAATATCGATAACAATTTGAAAAGAATTGAAGCAATGAGATGAACCGACGGTTGTTTTTAAAGAAGCTGTTGAAAGATAAGATTACAAAATAATGAAAAAATGATACCATTTATACAAAAAAATGTTTGGTGTGAATTAAAGGTGTGTTTAATGATGAAACAAATTAAAATAATAAAGCAACCAGCTTTCACATTCAGCTGGCTGAGCCTAGCCTAGCCTAGCCTAGCCTAGCTTAGCCTCGCCGGCAAGCGAACATGACAACACATCGTCTAGCTAATTACCTTTAGCTTCAGCACATGTTCGCCGTCGCGGACCGTTCCGTCCGCACCCCAATCTTTTTAATTTCACGGGTGCTGCGCGCGGGTGCTGGGTGGGTGCCGGGTGGCGTTGATCACGTGACCGGCGCGGAGCGAAACAGTAGCAGCAGCTCCGTGCTCAAGAGAGTTTATTTCCAAAAATATTCATTATAATGATCACACACCCACACACACAAGTTCTTCTCTGCGTTTTTTGACGTTGATTCGTCGCTAAATAATTGAAAAGATTCAACAGACGGAGACTCGGAGGGGTAGCCGGCGATTAGCGATGAACATCACAGCTTACCAGCCTCCACTGGAGACACCGGAGAGAGAGAGAAGAGACAAAGTTTACACACGGCTGTACTCGGAACATTTTAACACTCTGGGTTTCGTGTTGATTGTTAGCCCCCACGGCTACAAGTGTACATTGTGTTCTGTTAACGTGAGCACAATGCAACGATTAGGCCCCAGTATTTACCCTGGAAATCTGTCTGTTCCTTCCAAGGGGTTTCCATTTTTGTTCTTCAGCCGTGTAGCCTGATGGTGTTAAGAGAGTTAGGGACTATGGTACAAATTGAGCTATAAGTGTGTGTTTGGCTCGTGGTTCACCGTAGTCACAGTGTTATTTATTTTCAGGAAAATCTTTGAGATTATTACTTTAATGTAGGAACTATTGTTTATTCTTCCACCCATCAAGTGCGCCCGTTTCAGGATGCCATCAACATAATACTGTGATGACATCACCCCTCTGAGGAGCCAATCATGAACCTCGTTTCATTTGAAGCCCCCCTCCCCAGGCTCCAACCCCCCCCCCCCCCCCCCCTATTCTACAAAAGGATTCTCTCTCTCTCTCTCCTGGCCTACTTCGAAAGCACCGTGAAGAATTGGCTCTGGCGCTGTCTCTCTCTCACGCTGTCTCTCACTGTGTCTCTGCCTGGCTCGCTCTCTCTCAGTCTCTCAGTCTCTCAGTCTCTGACTGTCTCCCTTTCTCTCGTCGTTATGTCTCTCTCTTACGATGTTTCTCTCAGTCTTTTCCTTACTCTCTCTTGCTCCGTCTCTTTGTCTCTCTCTCTCTCTCTCTCTCTCTCTCTCTCGGCGGTGTATGACTGAGGCAGTGGGCCCTGAAGGAAAGTGATGTTGAGTCTTTGAGGATTATGCTCTCTGGCATGTGACAAAAATTGTTTCATTTCGCGGAGAACAAAAGTATCGCGGGGTGCGGGGAAGGAGGCGCCGCCGTTGTGTGTCGAGGAAAAAAAAAGCGATTTTAAAAAAGAAAAATCAGGGCTAAAGATCAAAGTGGCTTCTGCATATTTGCAGATTTTTCTTTTTAAGATGGTCTGATTCTAACATCCCGTTCCCCTTCATTTCAAGTATATGAAACTGTAAAGCTTGAGATACACAGCGTTTCACTCGGAACATTTTCCATTCGCACATGACATGTTTTTCGAGGGATTAGACGTGTTAGCATGACCTTATGTGTGAGCGCGGACCCATAGCGTGTTAGCATCGCGCATGAATTAGCTCGTATATTGCGGCACGGCTGCGGCCCCCCGGGTTCTAAGTGGCCCCCATACGAGACGCCGACGCCAGATGAAGTTGTCGCGATCCCCGATTTGCGTTCGATCTAATAGCCTGTTAGCTTGCGGCGGGGCTCCGCGTGTCCCATTGAGACGCGGGCTAGCCTGCGCTCACCCCTACCGCTATCATCGTGCTAATGTCGCTGTGGGTGTGGTGGCTTAGACCTCCTGTTGGGGACTTTAGAGACACACACTTACACACATTTACATTTACATTTAGAGCATTTGGCATATGCTTTTAGCTAAAGTGATTTAGAAAGAGTACATTTGTTGAAAGAGAGACAGCAATATATCACTGTGGTACATAAAAATAAGAATAGAGCAGGTCTCAAGCATTCATAATTGCAAGGTTAATAGAATGAGTTTCATAATTGCTGGGTTGGCAGCATAATAGCTGGGATCAGAGCAGACGTGCCATTCTGAGTGCATTACCAACATCTAAGAACGTTGGTGTAGTCCTAGCACTCAGAGTCTGATCTTTGGTCGTTGACAGAGTTTGGATGAAGCGATGTGACGTCTCCAGCTCCGCTTAAAGTTTCTCGGTCTCGCTGTACAAAGGAAGAAAGACGTGTAGATGAAAATAGTGTGTTATCGGCTCCTATGACTGTTGTGTGACAGTGTTTTAGGAGATATCTTTATGTTCACAATCCTGTCCCTTGTTTCATTCAATCCGAAAAAAAGATCCTACAAAACAGAAAAGTGTTTTTCTACGACTGCGAGCTAACACAACAGTTGGTGTTATTGTTTATTATCCATGTTAATTGTACCTCCACAACAAACAGGAGACAGCGTTGTAACAGCAATCACCGCAAAATTATTGAAAAATAAATCAAATTAAGAATACACAATGAGAAATGCCTGCATTGAATGTTAGAGCTTAATGTTTAGCATTCATAGTCGTTGTGCAGCATGACGCCAACTTCTATGAGGATGTATGGAAAGACACATGCAAGCGTGAGGTACAACCGATCATAGAAATCTGTGATATTTAACTTTACTTTTGTGTCACATTTGTCACGAGGAACCACGATGGCAGGAAACCGACCGATGTTGTCCACACAACAACTCAATCACAGAACGTTTCTTGCTTCCGCGCGAAACAACAACGATGGATTTTCCCCGACGCCTCGCCTCGCCTCGCCTCGCCTGACTCTGTCTGTGTTATAGAATGCTAATCGTGGGCAACTCGAAGGACTTTTTCACATCACTCCTTCACCGAAGTAAAGTGGCGTAGAGTCCCGTCGGCTGTTGGCGGAGGTTGAACCGGCCCGTCGACCGGGGCGCGCTCCAAAACAGCGAGCTTAGCTGCCGATCGCCAACGCTTCGGCGGCAGAATTCTCTTGGCAGCAGTTTTGTTTGCAGCCGTTTCCTGACCGGGAGAAAAGGCCAGGATTAGCCACAGAGATAGAGAGAGTCTCCACTCCCACTCACCTGCATACAAACGTGAATGGGCGTGTTATGTAATAATAAAACAAGATTGGATGCAATAAGATTAACTTTATTAATCCCACGTGGAATCCATGACCACATTTTCATATAATATATGCAAAAATATACACTGTAAGATAAGATAAGATAAAATAAATCTTTATTCATCCCGAAGGAAATTGTAGTTCCAGAGGTTGCTCAACAACATAAGAATAATAACAACAATAGCATAATAACTGTAAAGTGTAAACGCCTACAAGAATAACAATAAAAGCAAGTCGGATACATTTAGTAAAAAAAATTGTAATAATTTTAAATAAATATATATAAATAAATAAAATACGTGTACACACACACACTGTATATATTATATACAACATGATCAGTGATCAGTCAAGCTAACAGAATGTAAAAGTGTAAATGTAACTGCGCTGTGTAACACATTAGTCTCTTTATTTGTCTGCGTAGTCAATACACAAACACACAATCACAGGCATGTTCAATAATAATGAATCCACAGTCTCACGGCAACACCGGCCTCAGACCCGGTGTATGACGCACGGCGCATCCGTCCGCTAATTACCGTAATTACTGGCAAAAAGCGCATCGTGTCTTCGTCGAGCGCTGCGCGCGTACGGCAGCTCGTACACATTGTGCGATCGAGTGAGCTGGCGAAACGAGGCGGCCGGGAGGAGCTGTCAATCACACGCGAGGAGACACGCTTTTACCCAAGGTGACTCCGAGAGCTGAGATGCGTCCTCAGGGAGCTGCTGGTCGGTTGGGCTCCCAAACACCTGGAGAGGCCGGAGAAACACCGTCACCTGTCTGGCTGTCCTGCGTTTGGCTCCTCGCCTCGCCCCAACTGAAACAACACAGTCCCTTGTGGTTGGGATGTTAGAACATAGTGCCGTACGTTGCCTCTGACGGTCACCCGTTCATACACACACGCGTGCACCGTCGGCGGTGTGTCAACAGCCGGCTGGTCGGGAGCAGTCGGGGGGGGGGGGGGGGGTTACAGTCGGTGGCGTCTCGCTCAGGGACACCTCGACACTTATCTAGACGGAGACGAGGATCGAACGAGCAACCGCTCTACCTCCTGAGCTACAGCCAGCCCCATAGGGAACTTGCGTACTGCAAACCTCACGGCTCCCAATTCCAGACTATAGAGATCTCGTTTCTCACTTTGCTGACAGCTGTACGTTTTCACCGACATGCAATGCAATGCTAGGCTAGGCTAGGCTAGGCTAGGCTAGGCTGCGGTGGCTATAGGCTCCTAGGATCCCTGACTGGGTTCTCATCGGCCTGCACCACCGCCTAATGTGATCCAGCATTGTAGTAACAGAGCACATTATGGGTTGCACGCTTAGTAAATCAGTTTGAGGCACCGTGGCTAAATGAGTTATCCCACACATTGAATTATGTATGAAGTTGTATCTGGGGCATCGACGGGGGAGGGTGGGGAATGCATTAGCATCACGTTAGCTGAGGTTTAATAGTTTTTAGCATGGGTATAAAGGAAAGCTTTAATTGTTATGTCAGCGCTGTCGCTAATGTTGCATTTCTAATCACTCTGAAGGCTGGACATCAGAATGCAGCTTGGGAATTGTCTTGGGAATCTACGTAAACATACCATAACCTGGGCTAATGAAATCGTAGTAGTTTCCGTGTCACGCGCGAGAAACGCTGCGGCAGGCTCACAACACAATATCTCCCGACATGACGACAAATCAATTCATGATTAATGACTCAACAATGCCCGACAAATTACATGACTGCTAACATAATAACTAACATATTTCCAATGCTCCAATGCTTCCCAAAATGGAGGCAGGCATTGCGATTGCGATTTACAAGTGCTAATTGGGGTCTGTGGCAAGATTATACAAGTATAAAGAGTCTTTAGTGATGTGTGTGAGACGTGTGTGTGTGTGTGTGTTTACATTTTTGTTAAGACCAGCGTCACCCCCCCCCCACCACCACCACCACCACAGTAGTCTGAGCAAATGTATATGTTTGTGTGAGTGTGTGTGTGTGTGTTTAGTTGTTTTCCCATTGTATATTGAGATATTCAATCAAAGCGTGTTGGAGAGCAGCAGCAGCAGCAGCAGCAGCACTAAACTTATTTTTCAAAATGTTCAAAATGTTGCACCTGAGGTGAACTCTGCTCTCTCACAAGAACATAGTCACACAGCCCACAGGCGGCCGACTTCCTTCTCAATTCATTTTGCTAATGAAAACATTAGCCTTGCTGGGCTTGCGCACGAGACAAGGGAACAATTTAGGCTAATATTTCCCCCCCTGCGACTTCATTTATTCCATCATGTTCTTTCCCCTGTGGTCCGATCTAAAGTGTCTGTTTAGTTTAATTATTTTTTTCTTCTGGCCTTTCTCTGCTTGCATAGAGGGAGAGAGAGAGGGAGAGGAAGAGACAGACAGACAGACAGACAATAGCCTGGGCGGCAGTAGCTCAGGAGGTCAGAGGTTGCTGGTTCGATCTCCTGCCTAGCTAAGAGTCGAGGTGTCCCTGAGCAAGACGCCACCCTAACCCTACCTGCTCCTGACGTGTTGGTTGTTACCTTGCATGGTTGCACCGCCGTCGGTGTATGAATGGGTGAATGTGAGGCAATACTGTAAAGCTTTGGATAAAAGCGATGTATAAATGCAATCCATTGACCGTTTCCCAGGCAAGACACGTGGGTCAGAATAAAGAGCAAGAGATGGATCGTGCCGCGAACACAGGCGGGAATCGACCCTGGCTTGCTACGCTGTGGGTTATGTGGTTAGAGGGCTGAGCCACCGGACAACGGAAACAATTCATATGTGGCCGATCTTTTATTGATTTGGTTTTATCTCCTCTTCTTATTTTCTTGGCCTTCACGCCTGCAGTATTCTTCCTGTTAATTGCTCCGCGGCTCACATGGAAAAGGTTGTCGAGATTGCTCCCCTAGTGAGCCACTTTGTGATCTTCTGTGTGCGTGGACATCGGGTTAACAAAGCCGTGTGTGTGTGTGTGTGTGTGTGTGTGTGTGTGTGTGTGTGTGTGTGTGTGTGTGTGTGTGTGTGTGTGTGTGTGTGTGTGTGTGTGTGTGTGTGTGTGTGTGTGTGCGTGTGTGTGTGTGTGTGTCCTGTCTTTGTTGTGTACTATTGAGCACTAGAGGTTCATGGGGCGGCGTTAGCGACGTAGCTCGTATGCTGCTGCTAACAGATTTGACTTCACAATGACCAAAAACAACCGCAGTGGTAAATAAATAACACTGTGACTACGGTGAACCACGAGCCAAACACACACTTATAGCTCAATTTGTACCATAGTCCCTAACTCTCTTCCACCGATCACAGTGTTATTTATTTACCACTGCGGTTGTTTTTGGTCATTGTGAAGTCAATCTGTTAGCACGGCAGCATACGAGCTACGTTGCTAACGCCGCCCCATGAACCTCTAGTAGCTCTAATAGTTACGCAACAAAGGGAGGGAACACCACAGCACCCACGACGCACTTGTAAATCGCAATCGCAATGCTGCCTCCATTTTGGGAAGCATTGGAGCATTGGAAATATGTTAGTTATTATGTTAGCAGTCATGTAATTTGTTGGGCATTGTCGAGTCATTAATCATGAATTGATTTGTCGTCATGTCGGAGATATTGTGTTGTGAGCCCGCCGCAGCGTTTCTCGCGCGTGACACGGAAACACTACGATTTCATTAGCCCAGGTTATGGTAGTTTACGTAGATTCCCAGACAATTCCCAAGCTGCGTCCTGATGTCCAGCCTTCAGAGTGATTGAAAATGCAACATTAGCGACAGCGCTGACATAACAATTAAAGCTTTCCTTTATACCCGTGCTAAAAACTATTAAACCTCAGCTAACGTGATGCTAATGCATTCCCCACCCTCCCCCGTCGATGCCCCAGATACAACTTCATACATAATTCAATGTGTGGGATAACTCATTTAGCCACGGTGCCTCAAACTGATTTACTAAGCGTGCAACCCATAATGTGCTCTGTTACTACAATGCTGGATCACATTAGGCGGTGGTGCAGGCCGATGAGAACCCAGTCAGGGATCCTAGGAGCCTATAGCCACCGCAGCCTAGCCTAGCCTAGCCTAGCCTAGCCTAGCCTAGCATTGCATTGCATGTCGGTGAAAACGTACAGCTGTCAGCAAAGTGAGAAACGAGATCTCTATGGTCTGGAATTGGGAGCCGTGAGGTTTGCGGTACGTGAGTTCCCTATGGGGCTGGCTGTAGCTCAGGAGGTAGAGCGGTTGCTGGTTCGATCCTTGTCTCCGTCTAGATAAGTGTCGAGGTGTCCCTGAGCGAGACGCCACCTACTGTAACCCCCCCCCCCCCCCCCCCCCCCCCGACTGCTCTCAACTCTCGGAGTCACCTTGGATAAAAGTGCGTCTCCTCGTGTGTGATTGACAGCTCCTCCCGGCCGCCTCGTTTCGCCAGCTCACTCGATCGCACAATGTGTACGAGCTGCCGTACACGCGCAGCGCTCGACGAAGACACGATGCGCTTTTTGCCAGTAATTACGGTAATTAGCGGACGGATGCGCCGTGCGTCACACACCGGGTCTGAGGCCGGTGTTGCCGTGAGACTGTGGATTAATTATTATTGAACGTGCCTGTGATTGTGTGTTTGTGTATTGACGACGCAGACAAATAAAGAGACTAATGCGTTGTTCTCTGTCTGACGAGCTCAGTTACATAACACATAACACAGCGCAGTTACATTTACACTTTTACATTCTGTTATCTTGACTGATCACTGATCATGTTGTATATAATATTTATCTATATACAGTGTGTGTGTGTACACGTATTTTATTTATTTATATATATTTATTTAAAATTATTACAATTTTTTTTACTAAATGTATCCGACTTGCTTTTATTGTTATTCTTGTAGGCGTTTACACTTTACAGTTATTATGCTATTGTTGTTATTATTCTTATGTTGTTGAGCAACCTCTGGAACTACAATTTCCTTCGGGATGAATAAAGTTTTATTTTATCTTATCTTATCTTACAGTGTATATTTTTGCATATATTATATGAAAATGTGGTCACGGATTCCACGTGGGATTAATAAAGTTAATCTTATTGCATCCAATCTTGTTTTATTATTACATAACACGCCCATCACGTTTGTATGCAGGTGAGTGGGAGTGGAGACTCTCTCTATCTCTGTGTCTCTGTGGCTAATCCTGGCCTTTTCTCCCGGTCAAACAAAACCGCTACCGAGAGAATTCTGCCGCCGAAGCGTTGGCGATCGGCAGCTAAGCTCGCTGTTTTAGAGCGCGCGCCCCGGTCGATGGGCCGGTTCAACCTCTGCCGACGAGACTCGACGCGACTTTACTTCGGTGAAAAAATCCTTCGAGTTGCCCACGATTAGCATTCTATAACACAGACAGAGTCAGGCGAGGCGAGGCGAGGCGAGGCGTCGGGGAAAATCCATCGTTGTTGTTTCGCGCGGAAGCAAGAAACGTTCTGTGATTGAGTTGTTGTGTGGACAACATCGGTCGGTTTCCTGCCATCGTGGTTCCTCGTGACAAATGTGACACAAAAGTAAAGTTAAATATCACAGATTTCTATGATCGGTTGTACCTCACGCTTGCATGTGTCTTTCCATACATCCTCATAGAAGTTGGCGTCATGCTGCACAACGACTATGAATGCTAAACATTAAGCTCTAACATTCAATGCAGGCATCTCTCATTGTGTATTTTTTATTTGATTTATTTTTCAATCATTTTGCGGTGATTGCTGTTACAACGCTCGTTCACGTTGTCTCCTGTTTGGTTGTGGAGGTAACATGGATAATAAACAATAACACCGACTGTTGTGTTAGCTCGCAGTAGTAGAAAAACACTTTTCTGTTTTGTACGATCTTTTTTTCGGATTGAATGAAACAAGGGACAGGATTGTGAACATAAAGATATCTCCTAAAACACTGTCACACAACAGTCATAGGAGCCGATAACACACTATTTTCATCTACGCGTCTTTCTTCCTTTGTACAGCGAGACCGAGAAACTTTAAGCGGACCTGGAGACGCCACATCGCTTCATCCAAACTCTGTCAACGACCAAAGATCAAACTCTGAGTGCTAGGACTATACCAACGTTCTTAGATGTTGGTACTGCACTCAGAATGGCACTTATGCTCTGATCCCAGCTATTATGCTGCCAACCTAGCAATTATGAAACTCATTCTATTAACCTTGCAATTATGAATGCTTGAAGCCTGCTCTATTCTTATTTTTATGTGCCACAGTGATATATTGCTGTCTCTCCTTCAACAAATGTACTCTTTCTAAATCACTTTAGCTAAAAGCATATGCCAAATGCTCTAAATGTAAATGTAAATGTAAATGTGTGTAAGTGTGTGTCTCTAAAGTCCCCAACAGGACGTCTAAGCCACCACACCCACGGCGACATTAGCACGCTGATAGCGGTAGGGGTGAGCGCAGGCTAGCCCGCGTCTCAATGGGACACGCGGAGCCCCGCCGCAAGCTAACAGGCTATTAGATCGAACGCAAATCGGGGATCGCGACAACTTCATCTGGCGTCTGCGTCTCGTATGGGGGCCACTTAGAACCCGGGGGCCGCAGCCGTGCCGCAATATACGAGCTAATTCATGCGCGATGCTAACACGCTATGGGTCCGCGCTCACACATTAGGTCATGCTAACACGTCTAATCCCTCGAAAAACATGTCATGTGCGAATGGAAAATGTTCCGAGTGAAACGATGTGTAGCTCAAGCTTTACAGTTTCACATACTTGAAATGAAGGGGAACGGGATGTTAGA
Source organism: Coryphaenoides rupestris (assembly GCA_002895965.2). Lineage (NCBI taxonomy): Eukaryota > Metazoa > Chordata > Actinopteri > Gadiformes > Macrouridae > Coryphaenoides > Coryphaenoides rupestris. The sequence goes on from PIJE02001333.1 coordinate 72,079, forward strand.
ATCAGATCATCTTAAAAAGAAAAATCTGCAAATATGCAGAAGACACTTTCATCTTTAGCCCTGATTTTTCTTTTTTTAAATCGCTTTTTTTTCCTCGACACACAACGGCGGCGCCTCCTTCACCGCACCCTAAGATACTTTTGTTCTCCGCGGGATGAAACAATTTTTGTCACATGCCAGAGAGCATAATCCTCAAAGACTCAACATCACTTTCCTTCAGGGCCCAGTGCCTCAGTCAGTGCCGAGAGAGAGAGAGAGAGAGAGAGAGACAAAGAGCAAGAGAGAGTAAGGAAAAGACTGAGAGAAACATCGTAAGAGAGAGACATAACGACGAGAGAAAGGGAGACAGTCAGAGACTGAGAGACTGAGAGACTGAGAGAGAGCGAGCCAGGCAGAGACACAGTGAGAGACAGCGTGAGAGAGAGACAGCGCCAGAGCCAATTCTTCACGGTGCTTTCGAAGTAGGCCAGGAGAGAGAGAGAGAGAGAATCCTTTTGTAGAATAGGGGGGGGGGGGGGGGGGTGGAGCCTGGGGAGGGGGGCTTCAAATGAAACGAGGTTCATGATTGGCTCCTCAGAGGGGTGATGTCATCACAGTATTATGTTGATGGCATCCTGAAACGGGCGCACTTGATGGGTGGAAGAATAAACAATAGTTCCTACATTAAAGTAATAATCTCAAAGATTTTCCTGAAAATAAATCACTATCGCTATCTATCGCCAAACGAGTTAACACAATGGTGACTGAGCCTACGGTCCACTGATGAAAGCATACCTTGCATCTGCAGTATTTTTTGATATTATGAACTGGGTGGTGAGTCGCCGTTCATTTTCCGTCACCCAGCAGTGATTGGTCCCATGGATGTCGTGACGTACTGTTTCTTCGGTCTCTGGCAGAGTAAACGGAGTATCCGCCATGAAACAACTGCCAGCGGAAGTGGACCAAAGTCACCTTTGCGACACCGTTTGGATGCAATTACCGCCTTTCGCCATAGGTGTCGCCAAAGAGCATGAAACGGAAATCTTCGAGATTTACCAGGTCACAACAATTTCATTTCAGTTGTTGCCTGCTGTGCCCTGTTGCAAACAATGTTTTTTTTATTAAACTGTATTCAACTGTATTCCGAATGACAAAAGCAACCGTAATGTTTCTGGAATGAAACAGGGCTGTTCTGTTCAATGTTACGTACAAACCTCGCCCGAACACCTCGCATAACACAGACGGTAATGATACAGGCATCCTGTAGAGGGCGTAGTACAGGCCACACCTCTTCATTCTTTAGCCCCGCCCCTCACACACAAGAAGGGGAGGGGCCAGCGCCGCTCCATTCACACTCACCAGATGCGCAGTCTTTCTCGTCGGCGCCGTTCTCGCAGTCCTTCTCCCCGTCGCATCGCCATGACAACGAGACACACTTGTTGGTGGAGCCCCCGCAGTCAAACTTGTCCGGAGGACACGTCTCTTTGCCTGTGGGCGAGAGACACAGAGTGACAGTGAGTGAGTGAAAGAGAGAGAGCGCAATAAAGAGAGAGAGAGATGGAGCAAGAGATGGAGAGAGAGATGGAGAGAGAGAGAGAGAGAGAGAGAGACAAAAAGAGAGGGAGAGACAGGGAAAAAGAGAGAGAGAGAGAGGGATGGAGCAATAGATGGAGGGAGAGAGAGAGAGAGAAAGCAACAGAGAGAGGGAGAGAGGGCACAGAAAAGAGAAAGAGAGAGAGCCAGTCCCTCATCAGTCTCTCCTCTACTTCTGTTCTTCACACCTTCTCACCGTATTTCTTAATATTATTATTACTATCATTGCTTTTATTTGTAAATTATTTTATTGCGATATTGAACCTGTTTTCTTGTTCTACTGATTGTTGTTTTGTTACGCTTGCTTTGGCAAGATAGGATTACCTGTCTTTTTGTGCCAATAAAGCTTAATTGAATTGAATTGAATTGAGAGAGAGAGAGAAAGCAACAGAGATAGAGAGAGAGAGAGAGAGCGAGAGATGTAGCAAGGATATTGAAAAAGAAAGAGAGAGCGAGAGAGAGAGAGAGAGAGAGAGACTATACTGATCATATACTCGCTCACGTTTATGAGTCTATTATAAAGACAATGGCAACGGGCACACTGATAGCTCGCGGCTAACGCGATGACATGAGAACACATTCCATATATACTCCAGAGGACACAGCAGCTGCAGCCACCCGGGCCAAACCAACTCCATCCATCAGGGGGGCCGGACCAGCGGACTAATCAATCCAGCTGTGGTGGCTGGCTGTCAGAAGAGCGTGGAGAACAGAACACACACCAGCAAACACAAACACACACACACACACACACACACACACACACACACACACACACACACACACACTAAAGACAACAACAAAACAATCTGCTCAATTACTGCCAATCTGTCCACATAGAGAGAGAGAGAGAGCGAGAGAGACACACACACACACAGAGCTAGAAGATTACACGCTATGTGTGTGTTTGTGCGTGCGTGTGTGTATGTGTGTGCACGCTGTCTGTGCGTGACGTGTGCGTGTTAAGCATCGAACATGCTGTCGTTAATCATGTGTTTGACACTGACAAGGCACGCATAAGCTCCACACACACACACACACACACACACCACACACACACACACACACACACACACACAACACAACACACACACAACACACACACACACACACACACACACACACACAACACACAACACACACACACACACACAACACACACACACACACACATCAACACACACACAACACACACAAACACACACACACACTCCCACTCACACACACACACACACACCACGTCAACACACCACACACACACACACACAACCCACGCCACGCGCGAGAGGCGAGTATTAGTGTGGCTCGTATGGAGAGGTCTCCTTGCCAACTCGCCCCACGAGCGCTACACCCCTTCTTCTCGAGTCCGAGAATCACTCCCCCACCAGCACCATCGCGCGCTGCGGCTGTGTCTGGGCGTGAGTGTATATCATCCACGCAACACAGGACTAAGATCCCTGTCTGCTTGCTTATAAGTTATGATCCCCTTCCTCCTCCTTCCCTTCCTCTCTCTCGGTCTGTTGTCTGCGCTACTAGACCGGCGTTATGCTGGACAGAGAGGCCTACACACACACGCGCTTTTACAAGGCCGTGATTTATTCCATTATAAATAATAAGTATTAGAATGTTTATATTAAAGTAGCATTTGTTATGGTATACTAATCATTAAATAAATTCAGCAATAATTGTAGCAGGTCACCGGTCAGGTCAATAGAGCATAATTCACACTAAATTGACTAGTTATTAAATGTCTACTAAAAAATAGAAAGTAGCTGTGTCTGACTAGACCGGCGTTATGCTGGACAGAGAGGCCTACACACACACACGCTTTTACAAGGCCGTGATTTATTCCAGCGTTGCCGGCGGTTACGTGGGGGTTCCACGGCGGTTGTGGGAACAGTGGGGAGATGCTTTACGAGTCGACGTCCCCCGGCAACGGATCGATGGCGACGCGACGTGCAAAATGCATTGTGGGTTATTTGAATCAAAGAACGAGGAGAGGTGGAGAGACGGAGCGGAGAAGGAGAGGAGTTTGTTTGTTTGTTTGTTTGTTTGTTTGTTGTAAATGTTTGTTTGTTACGTTATTACACGTTTGGCAGTCATCTTGTATCACAATAAACATTTAATCATTTCAATATTCGCAGCAGTAGCACTAGCACTAGCAGCAGCAGTAGCACTAGCAGTAGCACTAGCAGCAGCAGTAGCACTAGCAGTAGCACTAGCAGTAGCAGCAGCAGTAGCACTAGCAGTAGCACTAGCAGCAGCAGTAGCACTAGCAGTAGCACTAGCAGCAGCAGTAGCACTAGCAGCAGCAGTAGCACTAGCAGTAGCACTAGCAGTAGCACTAGCACTAGCAGTAGCACTAGAGCAGTAGCAGTAGCACTAGCAGTAGCACTAGCAGCAGCAGTAGCACTAGCAGTAGCACTAGCAGTAGCACTAGCAGCAGCAGCATAGCACTAGCAGTAGCACTAGCAGTAGCACTAGCAGTAGCAGTAGCACTAGCAGTAGCACTAGCAGCAGCAGTAGCACTAGCAGTAGCACTAGCAGTAGCACTAGCAGCAGCAGTAGCACTAGCACTAGCAGTAGCATTAGCAGTAGCAGTAGCACTAGCAGCAGCAGTAGCACTAGCAGTAGCACTAGCAGCAGTAGCACTAGCAGTAGCACTAGCAGCAGTAGCACTAGCAGCAGCAGTAGCACTAGCAGCAGCAGTAGCACTAGCAGCAGCAGTAGCACTAGCAGCAGCAGTAGCACTAGCAGTAGCACTAGCAGTAGCACTAGCAGTAGCACTAGCAGCAGCAGTAGCACTAGCAGTAGCACTAGCAGCAGCAGTAGCACTAGCAGTAGCACTAGCAGCAGCAGTAGCACTAGCAGCAGTAGCACTAGCAGTAGCAGTAGCACTAGCAGCAGCAGTAGCAGCAGTAGCACTAGCACTAGCAGCAGCAATAGCACTAGCAGCAGCAGTAGCACTAGCAGCAGCACTAGCAGCAGCAGTAGCACTAGCAGTAGCAGTAGCACTAGCAGCAGCAGTAGCAGCAGTAGCAGTAGCACTAGCAGCAGCAGTAGCACTAGCAGCAGCAGTAGCACTAGCAGCAGTAGCACTAGCAGTAGCACTAGCTAGCAGTAGCACTAGCAGCAGCAGTAGCACTAGCAGTAGCACTAGCAGCAGCAGTAGCACTAGCAGTAGCACTAGCAGCAGCAGTAGCACTAGCAGTAGCAGTAGCACTAGCAGTAGCACTAGCAGCAGCAGTAGCACTAGCAGTAGCACTAGCAGTAGCACTAGCAGCAGCAGTAGCACTAGCACTAGCAGTAGCATTAGCAGTAGCAGTAGCACTAGCAGCAGCAGTAGCACTAGCAGTAGCACTAGCAGCAGTAGCACTAGCAGTAGCACTAGCAGCAGTAGCACTAGCAGCAGCAGTAGCACTAGCAGCAGCAGTAGCACTAGCAGCAGCAGTAGCACTAGCAGCAGCAGTAGCACTAGCATAGCAGCAGCAGTAGCACTAGCAGTAGCAGCACTAGCAGTAGCACTAGCAGTAGCACTAGCAGCAGCAGTAGCACTAGCAGTAGCACTAGCAGCAGCAGTAGCACTAGCAGTAGCACTAGCAGCAGCAGTAGCACTAGCAGTAGCACTAGCAGCAGCAGTAGCACTAGCAGTAGCACTAGCAGCAGCAGTAGCACTAGCAGCAGCAGTAGCACTAGCAGCAGCACTAGCAGTAGCACTAGCACTAGCAGTAGCACTAGCAGCAGCAGTAGCACTAGCAGTAGCACTAGCAGTAGCAGTAGCACTAGCAGTAGCACTAGCAGCAGCAGTAGCACTAGCAGTAGCACTAGCAGCAGCAGTAGCACTAGCAGTAGCACTAGCAGCAGCAGTAGCACTAGCAGTAGCATTAGCAGTCGTGTGGGTGGGTGTTCAGTGTTTCTCACCAAACCAACAGCAGCGTATTAGCCGTCAGCCGGAGTATTAGCGCAGGGAACACAACAGCGGTCTCAGGACTTAAAACGTCACAGTGAGACGAGGCCACTAGAGCAGGGAAATTAATTCTGGAAATCGGTTCAAGAGGACAGAAGAACGAGGAGATTAGCGAGAGAGAGGCGAGGAGAGAGACGTAAAAAGCAATGAACAGGAAGAAAGTATGGGGAATCACTTAAATAAATAATTGATTCAAACTCCACAACCAGAAGGGAAATAAAGGATTAGCTCGAGTCGAGGGAAATAAAGAAAACGACGAAAAAGAAGATAAAGAAGAATGAGAAGAGAAGAAGATGAGAGAAGCATCCTGCAAAGACACGACCACCTCAGCTCAAAAAGTAAAAAGGAAAACTTTTTTATTTTTTAAGAAAAAAGTCAGAGCAGCCACGACTCTCGCTGAGAGAGGAGATATGGGGGCCGATATGAAGAGACCAGCAACCAAATAACCTTCCTCCATTTTATCCTCCCGCAAAATCATGACAGGAATCGAGAGAGAGAGAGAGAGAGAGAGATGTAGAGGGGTAGGGGGAGGAAGAGGAGGAGGTGGAGGAATAGACTAGAAGGCGAAAGAGGGAGGGAGAGAGGGAGGGATGGGGGAGGAAGAAGAGGGCAGTGACTCGAGCAGAAACAGAACAGGGGGAGGAGAGAGAGAGAGAGGGGGAGAGGGGGGGGGGAGAGAGAGAGAGAGAGAGAGAGAGAGAGAGAGAGAGAGAGAGAGAGAGAGAGAGAGAGAGAGAGACAGAGACAGAGACAGAGAGAGAGAGAGAGAGAGAGAGAGAGAGAGAGAGAGAGAGAGAGAGAGAGGAGAGAGAGAGAGATGAGCGTTCTGAGCTCTCTCCCTCTATCTCTCTCCCCTCTCTCTCTCTGTCTTTCTCTCTCCCCTCTCCTCTCTCCCCTCTCTCTCTCCCCCTCTCTCCCGTCTCTCACTCCTCTCTCTCTCTCTCTCCAAACAGAGGAATTGAATACCCCCGGTTCGCCTGACCCGCCACTATGCCGCTTCCATTTCTCAGCGTGGCCGTTATCGATCGTTTCTTCAACCTGTGATTTTATAAAGACGCAGCTAATGGGGTCCGGCGCGGGACGGCCAACATAATAGGAAGCAATTACACTTACTTACCTCCACAGACCCAACACAAACACACACACACACACACACACACACACACACACACAGAGAGGACCTCCGTTGTCTGGTGTGTCAAGTTAACCCCTGGGTGTCTGCCGATAGCATCACCTTTAGCGCTGGGAGGGGGAATCTGACAGCAGCACTAATTTATACAGTACATCTGCATTGAGTAGCTGTCATGGGGTACATCATGAGTGTACGCGGTGGGTACGCCCTGGGTCTCTACGTCTGCCAAAAGTGGTTGCTGCTGTAGCTTCACGACGTGCGAACTGCTCAAAAAATGCTAATATATATTAATATTCGTCGGGATGAGAATCACCATGCACGCTAGCTATCACCGGCGTAGCGAGAGAGATAGACCAGCGGAGGCCGAGTGCAACTATTGCCTAGCTTTAGCATCACCTCCTTAACGTCAACGAGGCGAGCACATAAACGCGCCGCTGTTATTCTTGTCTCATCATAATGTCGTGTTAACGAAGAAGGGGAAAGAGGAAGAAGAGCGGAGGAGGAAGACGGGTACGAGATAGGTCCTCATAAACGGTAGGTCCTCATAAACGGTCCGCTTTTAGAGACAACAGCACAAGTGCACATAAGTCGCTTTGGACAAACGGCGTCTGCTAAATGCCCTCAACGTAACAAGCCTTCTCGGAGTCTGCTTCTCATGGGAATCGCGGGGTCCTTTTAAACGGGAGCCGATCACAGACGAGCCCAATTAGACCAGGGGCTTAACAGAAACATCACAGACACGACCACCTTACGATGTCGCCCCCGCCCCACCCCAACACTAGTCCTCGTTATCCCGACAGGCCGGTGCTAAAGATTACAAAACACCCTCCTTCCCCCTCCTCCTCAATCTGTAATCTTGAACAGTAGCTAGCCGCCGCCGCCGCGATTAATTTCACGCGTCGTCTCACAACACAATGGCTTTTCCGCTTGTGTCCCGTGCGATTCATGTTGTTTCACAATAGGCGCGATCCCGGGCATTGTTATCGGGCTTACGGCAACACCGTGAACTAGGGGGATATCATAAGGCGCGGGAAAAGTCCATTTGCGATGTGCAGAGCGACGCGTGAAATGTCTAATTTAATTTCACCGGCGTCGCTGCGGTCGACTAAGCGCAATGGAGCTTGTCCGCTTTTCTTCAACCCGTGTTTTGCATGTTCTATGCATTGCAGGAGTGGACGGAGGAAGGAGGGTGGTTATTCATGCTCAGATTGCTAGTGTAGCTATCCCGCGCCCGTGCTCGTGAAACGTGCGGAACTTACCTCAAACAGACGCACGGACGCTACTATAGTATGTGGAGGCTACGGAGAGCGGGAGAAAGCGACATATTCCTGAGTTGAGAGGGTGGTAAGTTTGCGTAAGCGAGACGTCTAGTTGATCGGAATCTTCACTGTGGTACGAGACAGGTGGCGCCGTGCAAGCGCCCCTTGGTCTGACTTCCGCGATTGCATAAATGGTGCGTCCCGTCTGTCGATACGCTTCTCCTCTTGACTTTACTAAAAGCCCATTGCCCGCCTTTTGTTTGCTTCCGGATCCTGCTTTCCACGCGGAGGATCAAACACAAGGGTCGTCATTTGTTCAATCACTATCATGCACGAGATGCTTATGTATGATGCAAGACGATGAGGCAGTGGTCATTATTTTTAAGTGATCGAGGGCAGGAGATCATGTGTCAACTTCGCGCCGATAAGGCTCGCCTTAACTAGGCCTGAGGGTCTATATTACCGCAGATCCGCCAGTTGTGCCAATTGTCGATATCACTTTGTATGTGGTCACTTGTGCTGTTGTACTCTAAGTGCTGGTGGGGATACACCACCGCTATTGCTCTGAGGTCCTTCTGGATGGCAGACTGAATATTGGCATTAAAAAACTAGAAAAGACGGGGACTGGGGGGGCGTGTGGGAGGGGGTGGTGTGGAGCCCGTCTTGCCGCGGTGCACTCTGAAAAGACACTCTTCTTCCTCTAGTTGCTACAACGACTTCTTCGTTTAAACAACGAGAATTTGGGATGATTGTAATGACAAGTAATCAAACAGCGGCGGTGGCGTATAGTATTCGTGGCTCGCCGTCGTGGGAGGTGGCTAAGGCGAGCGTGACCTAATTAGCACTCAGGCACAATACCCTCCTGGTGCCACTCGGGTTCCTGCCTCCCGCCGCGTGCGAAATTCAATACATCTCCTTCCGCTACGCCGGTAGACTCAGCTAGACTGTGCAATGAGATGAGTTAGCTAGCAGACTCGCAACGAGAGTAGAGAGAAGAGAACTTTGAAGAGAGAGTATGAGTAGAGTTAGCTATGATTTTTGTAGAGAGCTAAGATCGCTACGTTGAGTAAAAAGCTGAGCGAGGTCACAACCCACTACTTATCTGAGGGCAGACGCAGCAGACCACAGACAAGGGTAGTCTAGCCGACAACAGCGTAGTAACTTACTCAAAGATGGAGTCGCCAACCTTCCATTTTCATAGGAATCTTATCTAGCACTGTATGTCCTAGGACAAGGAAAAACAAGTTCGTCAGAGCTGACTGTAAGAGGTATCAAGTCATTGAGTACGGCATTCCGCATGTATAAATTAGTGATGCTGTCAGATTCCCCCTCCCAGCGCTAAAGGTGATGCTATCGGCAGACACCCAGGGGTTAACTTGACACACCAGACAACGGAGGTCCTCTCTGTGTGTGTGTGTGTGTGTGTGTGTGTGTGTGTGTTTGTGTTTGGGTCTGTGGAGGTAAGTAAGTGTAATTGCTTCCTATTATGTTGGCCGTCCCGCGCCGGACCCCATTAGCTGCGTCTTTATAAAATCACAGGTTGAAGAAACGATCGATAACGGCCACGCTGAGAAATGGAAGCGGCATAGTGGCGGGTCGGAACTCGTGGTACTTCTTGCCATCGCTTGTGTCATTTCCCCATGTAAAATGAAATCCATAAATTGTGATGGAATTGCACATTAAAAATGTATGACGATTAAAAAAGAACTAGAGGCGGTTATGTTATGTTACGTATTTTATACCCGCGGGGCTCGCCGAAACTGCATTAAACTTAAGATTCACCTTCAGCCAATGAACACGCGGCAGTCATCGAAGTCGATAAAACAAATCTCTCCCTCGCGCAAAACCGAAAGTATTTCCGAGAGGCTTTGTGAAAGCGGAAGCCGTACGTTGTGCATTTTATAGCCGTAGGCCAGAATAAAAGGCATGACGCTCAGAAAACATCTCTAAATCCTTTCTAATCCACGGCAATTCAATCAACACTAAACGAAAAAGCAATCGCCATTTGCCAAAGAGCACTTCAACTCAACTGGTGGGGTCTTCACTTTTCCCGCGGAACGACTTTGACGTCGGTAAAGTGCGCAACTTTATTTCCCTCGGGGCTCGCGTTACTCCAGATAAAAATAAAAAACAGCCGGAATGATTTTTCCGTAAATCCGACGCAGAATGTGATGCATCGGCTGGACTCCGCCTCCGCCTCCGCCTACACTCTCGCCGCATTACAGCCAACAAGGCAAGATAAAGAACAAAAGAATATGAAAGTGACTCGAAGTCGAACGTCAGCATGAGAACGCAGAGGGGAAAACGGCGGGGGGGGGGAAAAAAAAAAAAACGTTGGGACAGGAAAAACGGGACAACGGGGCAGCTGGGGTGTTGTAGTCTTTAACCCATCAGGACTACACACCACTCCATGATGGAACAGCGAGACGACAGCGCTTTACATGTAGAGTGTGTGAGTGTGTGGTCGTGGGGGGGGGGTCATTAATTTTTCATCGGTGCCAGTGAGAGACTCGCTGTGTGGCCTAAATTTTAAATATTTAACATGCCAACGTTGACGGTACTCCAGCGTGTAATTACGAACACGCGGACTGAGCCAGATTGGTACTGGCACGCATCTCTATGGATCTGAATGCAAAATGTTCACCCCTCTCTCGCTCTCTACGTGTGTGTGTTTGTGTGTTTGTGTGTGTGTGTGTGTGTGTGTGTGTGTGTGTGTGTGTGTGTGTGTGTGTGTGTGTGTGTGTGTGTGTGTGTGTGTGCGTGTGCGTGTGTGTGTGTGTGTGTGGCGTGCGGGTGAGATGAGGACAGGAGGAAGAGAGAGAGATGGACCGGGATAGAAGTTATGTGAAAGTTGAAAAGCCGTTGTGTAACAGTGTGAGTAGATACTGCAATAGAGAGAGGGAGAGAGAGGGAGAGAGAGAGAGAGAGGGAGAGAGGGTGAGATGGAGCGAGGGAGAGGGAGAGAGGGATAGAGGGAGAGAGAGTGAGATGGAGCGAGGGAGAGGGAGAGAGGGAGAGAGAGAGAGAGGGGGAGAGAGAGGGAGAGAGGGAGAGGGAGAGAGGGAGAGAAAGAGAGAGGGCGAGAGGGGGGGAAAGAGAGATGGAGAAAGGGTGCAAGGTTGTGAGGGAGAGGGGGAGAGAGAAAGAGAGAGAGAGAGCGATAACAATATAGATGGAGAGATTGGAAGAGAGAGAGAGAGAGAGA
>PIJE02001333.1:98213-110855 GCA_002895965.2 Coryphaenoides rupestris
GGCCTCCTTCTCCGCCGCCGCACGCGGACTCAGGGAGCGCCGGTCGTGCTCCGAATGGGAAGCAGCGGCCGGACACAATGGTCAAGGAAATCCTCTCCTCTCCTTTCATCGTCGTCGTCATGGCAATACTACGTCAACAATAGAAGAAGGAAAAAAATAAATAAAAGATTCTTCTCCCCCTTAACTGCCCTTTGGTTGCCATGGATATCGCCGGCGGGCTCTGTGTGTGTGTGTGTGTGTGTGTGTGTGTGTGTGTGTGTGTGTGTGTGTGTGTGTATGTGGTGTGTGTGTGTGTGCGCGCGTGTGATTACCAAACACACACACACACACACACACACACACACACACACACACACACAGACACACCACACACAGACAACCACACACACACAGACACACACACAGACACACCACACACACACACAGACACACACAGACACACACACACACACCACACAGTATGAAAGCTGAAAGCTCTGGTCCAAAAGATGACAACTTTATTGACAATCTAAATAAAGTTAGCAGTAAACGCTTTCTAACAGTGTTATGAGCGTCGAGCTGCCTCAAGCCTAGTTAAGCCCCCGCCCCCCCCCCGACCGTCCCCTTATGCCTCGCCGTCACCCCCCCCACAGTAGCAGTCCAGGGTCATAAATCAGCAGCTAGAGGATTGCCTGGCCTTGCAGCGTCGGTCCAAGCGGGCCCAGAACCGCCACAAACAGGATTCCTACACCCACCCAAACATCAAATTCACAGACTTTTCTAGAACTTTTCCAGGACCAATTCCCTCATAGTTCCCCCTCATAATAATTCATGTTATGAGAATTGTTATTCCATGAACTGAGGCTGAACACTTCTCAACTGTGCTGTAGCCTATTTGCTAACTCTAAGTAAAAAAAATCAAAAGAACTTCCATTTATACTCTAAGTAAAAAAAATCAAAAGAACTTCCATTTATATTCTTGCAAAATATATTAATTCACAACCAATTTTCATATTTTTTACATTTTTATACTGCCTTTAATATATTTTCAGCATTCCTGCTGGTCTTTTTCCTGTAAATATTGTAAATATTCTGATTCCGATCCCTCCAATTCAAGTTGTCTATTGTAATATTTTGCACATTCCGCTGAGCATCGCCACTTTTCATTTGACTGTTCAATGTTGAACCTTGACTTACAAGGACCCATGTCTATTCATGTCCATTTTCAAAAACGTTCAAGGCCTTCGTTATCTCAAATTCACACACTTTCAAGGATTTCAAGGACCGAAGGCAATCCTGAGGAAAACAAAAAAGCTGGCAGGGTTGCTACAGTAAGTCGCGCGGACATAATGCACCGTCGCCTTCCCTCCGCCTTGGGTGGTGCTGCTGCCAACACACATCTTGTTATGACAATATGCTAACCACCCCCACCACCCCCCCCCCCTGGCGGTGTGCAGAAGAACGGTGGCTGCCAACGCTCGTCAAAAGATGGCAGCGTTGAGGAGGGGGTCAGGGGGTCAACGAGCTCCCGACATCCTGCCACTCCACGTCGTCGGAGTCGGAGTTTGTTCTTGCAAAGTTTCCTGTGTTTAAAATCTCTCTCTCTGGTCTTCCTCCGTCGTAACAGAGCCTCGTATATGTCAGCCATGAGAGTGATGAGGTTTGTTTGTTCTTTAAACCTCATCACCGTCATTCATTATTGTCCTCTTGCCATCTCATCCTCTCAATCAATCAAAGTACATTCAGTGCATTTGGCAGACGCTTCTTTCCAAAGCGACTTACAGAAAGTACATACTGTCTGTCCAATAGTAACAATAGATCGCTGTAGTGCAGTAACATTGGAATAGTACAAGTTTCAAGCACTTCATAATAATTGCTCGGTCTCCTCCTCTCACACTCTCATCTCTCATCCCCTCACACTCTCATGTTCCACTAAATGTTTTTCCTCCCGTGTGTGCATGTGTGTGTGTGTGTCTGTGTCTGTGTCTGTGTGTGTGTGTGTGTGTGTGTTGTGTGTGTTCTGAGGAGGTGAGGACAGGTGGGTATGTGGGACAAAATAAATGAGCCGTGATCTCCTTCTAAGTGTGTAAACTCATTAGCGGGAAAACACACACATACTGTACACAAACACACACACACACACACACATTGCACACAGACACACACGTACAAAGAGGGTGCAATATATATACATAACACACACTCGCATATCGATAGAGGCAGTGAGTCACACCCAATTACATCACACACAGTGACTCAAACATGCTGCACTAAACGCAATGAAATTGCAAATATGGGAGAAAGTGGGTGAAGGTGGGAGTAGATAGGTGAGCCCACTGAGACTCAATATTCTTTAATCACCTGGATCTGAAAAGTCACTTCAGACAAAAAAATACGTCCACTAGGTAGTTGGTAGTATTTTGCCCCTGGTGGTCTTGCTTGCTTGTTGTAGGTTCTTCATCATCATCACCATCACTATCGTCATCGTCATCATCATCATCGGAGGCGGCAGTGGCTCAGGGCTCAGGCAGAGCGGTTGTCTGGCAACCACCGGAAGGTTGCTGGTTCGATTCCCGGGTTCCAGCCTAGCCAGCTGAGCCGAGGTGCCCCTGAGCAAGACGCCACCTGCTAACACGCCCCCAACACAACTGCTCCTGACCAGCTGGCTGTTGCTGTTGCACGGTTGACACGCCACCGACGTCAGTGAATGTGAGGCAATGTTGTAAAGCGCTTTGTATAAAAGCGCTTTATAAATGCAATCCATTTACCATTTACCGACGTCAACTTCGTCATCGATGAAGGTGAGTGGTGAGCGCGTGGGCTTCATGCTAGTAGATTACATGCTCGTAGCGGCCTCCCTCCCTCCCTCCCTCCCTCCTCCCCCTCAGCCAACAGGCCACTGAGCGGCCACGCCCCCAACACGGCTCCGGTCGCTGCCTTTAAGCTAATGAGGTTTATGAGGCTATTTGTCTTGGGTAGCCTGGGAGGGAGGGATAGAGGGAGGAAGAGGAGGGAGAGGGATGGAGGAATGGAGGGAGAGGGAGATGGAGAGAGGGACAGGGGAGGAGAGGATGAGAGGAAAGAAGGAAGGGAGGGAGGGAGGGGGGGGGACGGAGAGAGGGAGCTTATCAGGGTTGAGCTACCATTGAGCTGCTCTCTGCTCTGTAAGAGAGCTGTCGTGAATACCCTTCACAACTTAAAAACATGGTTTGTTTCTTGTGTGTGTGTGTGTGTGTGTGTTTCTCTCTTGATAAGACACAGTGCCCCTCTCTCTGTCTTTTTCTCTCTCGCTCTCCCTCTCCCTCTCTTCTCTCTCTCTTTCTCTCTCTCTCGCTATAATGTGTCTTCATTGCTGTGTGTGTGTGTGTGTGTGTGTGTGTAAAAGTTCAGAGGGGTGATGCTATAGTGTTAGCGGTGTGTGCTAAGGGGCAACATGACCCCATCTCTGAGCTAGCTTGCCATTAGCCACGAGCTAAACCCTCTCTCCTCTGCTTCACTGTAAATCATCTTCTCGAGTTGTTCCAAAAAACCGTGTTGTTGCAGTTTTGTCCGCGCATGCAGTTGAATGTGTTCTGGTCGTTCAAAGGCAGTTTCGTCTCCTTTTCGTCTTCATCTTCGTCTTTCTTCCTCAAGCCAAGATCTTCTACCGATCACACAAATCGTGTGTGTGTGTGTGTGTGTGTGTGTGTGTGTGTGTGTGTGTGTGTGTGTGTGTGTGTGTGTGTGTGTGTGTGTGTGTGTTGTGTGTGTGTGGTGTGTGTGTGTGTGTGTGTGTGTGTGTGTGTGTGTGTGTGTGTGTGTGGTGTGTGGGGGGATGTGGTGGAGTCGTGTGTTGTGTGGTGCACATGTGTCTGTGTGTGTCCTCCCATGCCTCCCTATTCTCGTCTATGTCCTCTCTCTTTCTCATTCCTCTTCGATCGCGCCACTAATCAGGCGAGTCCTCGGCCTCCCACTCTGCCCACCGGTCGACCTTCCCTCTCTCGCTGCTCGCCCCACCCCCTGTGTGTGTGTAAAAGTTCAGAGGGGTGATGCTATAGTGTTAGCGGTGTGTGCTAAGGGGCAACATGACCCCATCTCTGAGCTAGCTTGCCATTAGCCACGAGCTAAACCCTCTCTCCTCTGCTTCGCTGTAAATCATCTTCTCGAGTTGTTCCAAAAAACCGTGTTGTTGCAGTTTTGTCCGCGCATGCAGTTGAATGTGTTCTGGTCGTTCAAAGGCAGTTTCGTCTCCTTTTCGTCTTCATCTTCGTCTTTCTTCCTCAAGCCAAGATCTTCTACCGATCACACAAATCGTGTGTGTGTGTGTGTGTGTGTGTGTGTGTGGTGTGTGTGGTGTGTGTGTGTGTGTGTGTGTGTGTGTGTGTGTGTGTGTTTGTGTGTGTGTGTGATGTGTGTGTGTGTGTGTGTGTGTGTGTGTGTGTGTGTGTGTGTGTTGGTTGTGTGTGGGGGGATTATACAACATATTTTCCAACAAGCCATTCTCTATTTCTCCTTCTGTCTGTATCTCTCTCTCTATGTCTCTCTCTTTCTCATTCTCCCTCTCTCCCTCCCTCTCCCCCCCCCCCTCCCGTCTCTGGAGATAGCAACACTCGAGACCGCCGCTAATTAAAAAGCGTGGGACGCGGGTTCTAAACGCCGAAGGGATGAGCCGGGCCACCGGGGTAATCACTGCCCGCTGAACTGCAGCCCCCCGTAGTCCTCCAGTGAAATGGACACAGAACTTCCACTGGGGGGAGGGGGGGAGGGGAGGGGGCGGGGTTAACAGTGAAGCCCCGCCCCTCCCCTCCACAGCAGGGGAGTGTGTGCATGTAGGCAGCTGCGTTGTTGTGGGGGGCACTTGGTGCTCTGTGGACTGTGGAATGAAACGCTCACCTTGAGGCTAATGGGGAATATGCTTGACCATCACACTCCGGGGCCCTCTCAGACGGGGAACAGAAGCTGACTGGGCTAATTAAAGGGGCCCTAGTATTCCGCCCGGGGTGAGCATGCGATGTGATGAGCCAACGTTACAACGTCTTCAATCAGTGATCGAAACTTTTATTGTTGTTTAACCCTAAATCCTTTGGTCTGATGGGTGGATGAGTATCTGGCGTACATATCGGTGAACATGATGCCTCGGTTTTAAAACAATAATCAATAGTCAATAATGGTTGAATGTAATATAGTTTCCCCCATGGTTTGAGAAACTGCTGCTCTCTTCAGGATCTGTCATTCTGTCTTTATTCTCTTTTTCTCTTATTCGTGGCCACCTTAGAAATCCATTTCAGGCTGTGATGTTATGTCTCCATTATTCAATTCTTCCTCAGAGACTCTCTCTCTCTCTCTCTCTCTCTCTCTCTCTCTCTCTCTCTCTCTCTCTCTCTCTCTCTCTCTCTCCTCATAACTCCATCACTGCATGATGAACGGGTTCAAAACAGTGTCTCTGTATCTCGTGTGTGTGTGTAGCTGTGTGGCGTGCATGTGTTGGTGTGTATCTGTATATCTCTGTGTGTCTGGGTGTGTGTGTGTGTGTGTGTGTATGTGCATGCGTATGTGTGTGTGTATCTGTGTGAGTATATGTGTGGGGATGTGTGTGTGTGTGTGTAGCTGTGTGTATCTGTGTAGGTGTGTGTATGTGTATCTGTGTGTGTGTGTGTGTGTGTGTGTGGTGTGTGTGTGTGTGTGTGTGTGTATGCGTGTCTGTGTGTATATGTGTGTGTGTGGCTGCCACAGGCTGACGTCTTCAACACAACGTTTTATTATGCGGTGTGTGTGTGTGTGTGGACTGGAATATGAAATGATTATCATATGTAAATGTGTCTACAGTTTACTGCACCTCATAAGTTGAGGATATATGGCCATATTGCGTCAGCCAGTGAGTTGACTTTATTACTGAGGCTACCACAGTGACCCCACTGTGATTGAATCAAAGTATTAGAGCATTAGAGTATTTAAAAAGATGTGGTTGAACAATTTTAATTGTGTCTTCTCCAATATTGCAATCAAATTTTATTAGATTGAGTTGAAGAGAGATTGATTAACATATGAGCAACAAAGGTAACATTCGTGATCGTACCGAACTAGTCATCTAAGACCACTTAATTATCCTAATATCCAATAAAGATCCGATAAAAAAGAATCCTATCAAGAATCTTCATGCGATTATCCAATATGCCACTGTTTTCTTACATTTACATTTTACATTTACATTGAGGGCATTTGTCAGACGCTTTTATCCAAAGCGACTTACAAAGAGTACATTTGTTGAAGGAGAGACAGCAATATATCACTGTGGTACATCGTGATATAAGATTAGAGTTGTTTTTCGAGCATTCATAGTTTGAGGTTAATAGAAGGAGTTTCATAATTGCTAGGTTTCCTGCATAATAGCTGGGATAAGAGCAGAAGTGCCGTTCTGAGTGCAGTACCAACATTTAACCGCATATAATATGCTAAACTATGCTAAGTACTATTACACACGTGGTCTCTGGTAGCAGAAAATGTCTCCCCTCTCAACACAGTAGCGACACTGAAAGTGTTCGATGGTCCATCCCAGGGTCAGCTGGGCACACAGAGCCAGAGACACCGTCGTCCGGTTCCCCGGCTAACCACAACCACCAGCTAACCAGCCACCGGCTAACCAGCCACCAGCTAACCAGCCAACGGCTAGCCAGCCACCAGTTAACCAGCCAACGGCTAGCCAGCCACCGGAGAGTCAGCCAACGGTTAGTCAGCCAAGGCATCGTAGGCCAATCCACACAGCTGGTCCGTCTGTGCCTCACCAGTGACAACGCTCTGGGCATATAAATTCCTCTCCTCCAGTGTTCACACTAAGGGCCGAAATTCATTAGATACGCAACAGAACGCCCACAGCGGAGTGTGTCCGTTATAATAATATACCGACGTGGGGCGATGCGTCTCTAAAACTGGACAGCTCCATAGAACTGTGTAAAATAAACCCGAGTACAATCAGTTAAAAAAAGATATTAATATACAAAATACGTCCAGAGTTGTACCAGAGGCAATGCGGCGAGGCAGCAGAGCAACCGCATGGGTCTTTTGTCATTGCATATTAAAATACATCAATCAAATCAACGTGCATCCATGATCCTGTAGTTCAAGCAATCTAGGTAATAATGAATATAGTCGCTATAGTTACACTACACTTCCTGCGTTACCAAACTCGGCATCGTCACGTCTTGGCAAAGCTCACTGTGCACACACACACAGTGAAGCGAAATCATCTTTGTGGAAAAATACCAGACGTGAACCACACACACTACAAAGAGAAGACAAAGACCTAGGCCCCGCCCCTGCTCCATCAGCCCCCCCCACCCCCCCCTTTCTGTGTATTTCTGCTGTGAGAGTATCAAGCCTTGTGGATGATTGATGCGTGGGCTCCCACCGTTCCCACGGTGACAACCCCTGTCGAGTTTCAGCCCAGGTTGGTTGTGTTCTCCTTCACTTCGAAATCAAAGTTGTCCTTCAGAACCGCCGACGGCAGAGCCGAGAGGGACGGACCTGCTTGCTGTGCCGTAGTGATAGGGCCCAACAATTCATCCAAATATTCAACAATTATAATTCAACAATTATATAGCCCAAATATTCATCGACATCGCAGCGTATGGCCGAGTGCAATATCCACGTCGCGGGGGGGGGGGGGGTGGCGACGCATGCAATTTTTTGATAACAGTAAAATGTGTAAACCTAAATTAAACGGCATTATAAATGAAGGACTCTAGCACTGCACAGAGGCCCTGGTCTGCACATTTATTTTTCTTCCAGATGTTTGTTTGGCACAGACCCCAACAAATGTCCCAGCGTTAGTTTTTCCAGTGATGCACAAATGAGCACTCCCGCCTAACAGTGAATCATATCGCGATCGCAATATGTATCTGTCAAAGTAATGGCGATATGATTTCTTTTGTTGACCATATCTCGGTCAGCCTTATGTAGCCAGGCCACCAGGCCTCCCGGTAAGCGAGGCTGTATCCCACCTCACCTCACCGCGAGTCCACGTTCCGCCACACACCCAGGTCATTAGATATCCGTACGAAGACACCCCAGCCGGCACTCCACCCCCTAGAATAGACTAAGGGTGCAAAGGTGTGACACTTCATGCCTGCTCGATGCGTACCTACAGTATGTTCAGTATGTTACAGTATGTGTTGCAGACCTCCTGTAGAGTGATCTCTAGAGGCTCCCCCACAGGTCATTAAACAACCTGACACGTTGCACAAGAGACCGGTTACACAAACAGCGAGGGCCGGTGAGAAGTGTGCTTGTGAAGAGGAGAACCAGGCGACTGTATTCTGCAATTGTTCTCCTGCAGATTCAAGATTCTTCCGAGCGACCTGACCTCCTGGAAGGTTGCTCCAATGCCCAGACAACATGCTCTATCAGACTAGTTACTCTGTGCGTAACTAGTCTGATGGAGAGAGAGGGGATATTACTTCATCCCGCTGAGAGGATCTAATGGCATTAAGTGGCCTTAAACAGGCACAATCTCAGCCTGCATGAGAAGACATTGCTCTAAACCACTGGCACGCTTGAGTTGAGTTCAAACCGAACTCCGCTTCAAGGTCATATATATTTACATATTTAAAGGGCAGAAGTGACGTGATTAGGCGCCGGGCCAGAGCGGCAGAACGCGGGAGGAGGAACGGACCCTTTTATGCAGCTCCTTCGTTAGCGAGGTCGGAGACAGACGCGTACTCAGACCTGCGGCGTAACGATTAGCGAGAGTAGCTGAGAGGAGGTCATCGTTGGGAGGGGCTGCGCGCGGTCTAGTCTAGTCTAGTGCTTTCCGGAGTCGCTGCGGGTCTGAAATATGCACTTCCCCAGAGGAGGATTCATTACGAAGCTGATGCATTACGCTGCTTCGGGTTTAAATATAGCAAGATGATGATGACAGCAAAAGAGAGCACCCTATAGCTAGCATGCAAGATGTACATGCTTTGGGGAACATGCCAAATACATGAAAAAGACCATCCTTTGTAATGGAAATATAATTGAGTCACATTTTCTTATTCAGATGATTTAAAACCACTATGATCAAACCATTGTCACCAACTCCTCCTGGTTTTCACGAAAACTTCCGTTGTCTTATATATACCAGTATAATGTGGCAAAAATTACTCCCTTGTACCAATTCATCCCGGAGAGCATTTAGGCCAGTGGTTGGTATGTTTGGTCATATACAACCTGCACAGCGACTCTTGTCTGATGGTTGCGCTAAATTGCGCTTTTTAGCTTATTCGCTTTATTCCAGTAAATATGGAGGATACTGGGGTTGTTGTTGGAAGTTGGACTCCCAACAATCACAACCGTCGGTCAGGAAGCAGCACATCTGCGCAGGTGTGAGGATATTTTACAGGCCGGCGCACGCTTGTGAGGGTCGCCATCGTCGCCATCGTCATCACAGACGCCTGACTCCTCCTGCCTCACTAACGACTATCGTCTGCCGTCGGATCCTGAGAGGAGTTGAGGCTCGCCGGCGAGACATCTTTGACTCGCGGATGCAACACCTACACATTCACTTCAGGCTGCGGAGGTTGTGGATCGAACCCAGAAGAACCTTCCGTCTGGGAGAGGAACAGCAGCACCTACTGTCTACTGTCTACAGCCAAATACACCATCCAGCCCCCCCCGCCCCCTAATAATAATAATATTTAATAATGATATTGTTCATAATCACATGGCCCATAATCATATCAGAATCAGAATGAATCAGAATATGATTCATGTTCATTCTGTTCTATTGTTTGTATCTAAGCTCTTAATAGAAATGATAAAATACTCTGTGCTTTTCAATAGTCGAGTATTTAATTCACAAAAGTAGTATACATTGCATTATCATATAGTTATTTCATACAGACTATTTAATTTATTGCAAAATTACCAGCTATAAAAAACAAGCTATATCGAGATTATTATCGAGATATTAAATGATCGATATCGTGATAGCAGATTTTGCTGTTGCCAAAGCTGAGCACGAGTCACTGCTGACTGTGTGTGTGTGTGTGTGTGTGTGTGTGTGTGTGTGTGTGTGTGTGGTGTGTGTGTGTGTAGTGTTGGCGGTGTGTGTGGTCGTGTGTGGTTGTGTGTGGCTGATGTTGTGGTGTGGTCTTGAATGAAGGTGTACTTACGCTGTCTGTGTGTGTGTGTGTGTGTGTGTTGAAGGAGAGAGCGAGAGAGAGCAAGAGAGCTAGAGGGAGAGAGGGGGTCTTCTACTGCTCATTAATCTCTATTGTGATGTGTGAGTGGCCCCGTCGCCCTTGGTTTCTGAGTCATCCTCAGAACCGTTCTGTCCGCTAAGAGGGTTAAAAAGGCCTTTTAATCTCCTTTTATCAGCCCTGTCAGACGTGATGCTGTGTGGGGATAGGCATCTGTTGGTGTGTGGGGTATGTGGCTATAGGAATGTGTCATTCTGTCATTTTTATGTTATTTTATATATATTCTTCGATATACGTATATATATAGATATCTATATGTATTCATAGAGTTGCTCTCTTCTCACTCCAATGTGCATAGAGCTACAGTGCTAATATCAGTGCCACTATCCTCCCTTAGAAACGTATTGTAGCCGCAGCTTGAGGAGCTAGCTTCTGGAGGCTAGCGGTTAGCGGTTAACGGCGAGCTACTGCCTGAATGGCCACCACCACATCCACCACCACCTCCGCCACCACCACCGACACACCATCTCTCATCTGTTCATCTCGTCGTCCTGCCCTCTTCTTTGTACTTGTGAAAGCTAAAGCAACAAAGCAAACAAGCCATCGTGAAGTCGGTCAATACGGGGACCGAACAAAGAACAAAGAGTCTTCCCGACGTTGTCTCTTCACATGTCGCTCCTCCGTGTCGGGGCAAGGGTTGGGTTGGTTGGTTGGTTGGTTGGTTGGTCGGTCGGCTGGGTGACCTTCTCAGCAGACCCCGCGGTGGTGGGGTTCCTGTTTGTGTGTGTGAGTCTGTGGTGTGAAAGGCAGCAGACAGACAGACAGACACCCCCCCACCACCCTGTGCTCTCTGACCCCGGAGGTCACCGCCGCTGGTCTCGTTTAATAACAATGGGAGTGTGTAAAGTTTACTCTTCCCATGGCGAAATAACCAACTATTAGACAGTGTAATCCGCTTATAGTGATCACGTTTGTCCGGGTCAAATTGATCACTATAAGCGGTTGATTACTATAACCGAAATTTTATAATTTTCTTTATTTTTTATGCAGATTACCATCCAATTGACATTTGTATATATAATACATTAATACATGTATAAAGTAATGAAACGGACAGCTTTGCTATTTACTGGATTTTATTACAGCAAGTTAACTGAAAATACTGTACAGTCCGTACATTAACGTTACAGTACAGCTGTTTGAAACGCGATTCAAATAGCAAATTAAATGACCAGCATTGCACTGTGTAGCTATAAATCAAATACACTACAGAAGGCTACTGTGTATGAAAAAACTGTAATGTATAACAGTACAGTGTGGAACTACTGTTATATGTGGAACAGTAGTTCCACATATAATTAGGCTATAATTTAAAGCTGTATATTGTGCCGAATAAGCCGACAGTTAGTGCAAATACTGTAGCCGCAGCTTGGCGGTTTCAGTGCATAAACCCGTAACAGTCAAAACTCGTAACAGAGCTTGAAAAACTAACTTTAACTAAAACATAACTTTCTTCAGAGACATGCAGCACCAGCGCTCACCAGCCGTTGAAGACGTGCACGCGCGAGCCTCTATAAATGACCGTAATGTATTAATTTCTCCCACATATGTTATGTATAAAAGGACCCAAAATGATCACTATAAGCGGACTGCTTGATCGCTATAAGCGAATTATTTAAACAGTGTTTGTATAGGAACGATTCTGTCCCAGGCTTTTTGATCCATATAAGCGGTTGATCACTATATCCGTGATCACTATAAGCGGATTACACTGTACTAGCGTTAATGATATGGCTTGCCTGAAAGCTGTTGAGAATTGTATGACCAATTTCATACTAGGTTTTACTGTTTCGTGTGTGTTGTGGTGTGTGTTGTGTGTGTGTGTGTCTGTGCGTTGCTGTCTCAAAGCGGTCCCGGGAGGGAAGTGCGGGGACGGAGGGGACGCGGTGGCCCGGCTGTCTCATCGATTGGCATTTTATTAATTGTCGGACAGCTGTTGGCTTGCTTCACGGCAGTCCCGGAATGCTTCCCAGAAACCGGCCCCAAGTGTGCCGTTTAGCAGCATAAACTTTGGGTAAAATAAAACGACGTTAGACGGTATTGGATTTCGGTTTAAAACTGAATGTGTTTGTGTTGTGATTTTAAACCAATGTGTAATGATCACTTGTGTGTCTGGTGTTGGTGGTTAAGCTGAGTTTTTAAAGAGAGGACATATGTATTGCACACCAGGTGTAGGGAATGTCCACCTAGATGTTTATGCCTGAACTAGATTCAGGTCTGCCGCCTACCCAGTTGGACTGTTACCGGACAGGGTAAACTGAATCAATCAGGCATTACATCCTGGACAGGCGGACATTCCCACCTGTTGAATGTCCACTAGAGGGGTAGTCACAATGGCCAATTGTGACCACGGCTCGCAGTGGCTAATCACACTCACACCTGGTGGTTATAATGAGGGGGACCTTTTAAGCAGCCTCACCTGGATGGCCTGCAGTTCAGGCTCTTGCAT